>NW_019104627.1:111203-133184 GCF_001995035.1 Momordica charantia
TTTTTTCCTTTTTGTTTTCTTTCTTTTTCCCTTTGTTTTAAAACCAAATTAACCCAATAGAGGCCCAACAAGTCCAAGCCCAAAAGATAAGAAATCTACCCCCTCTTAAACAAGACCCACCACACGGGGTCTGGTAAATATTAATTTAATTGGATTGTAGAGGCCGATAAATATAGATAAATTTAATTAACAATCACTTTACAATTAAATGAAAAATCTCCTGATTCGAGACTAACTAACCTGAGGGACTCGAGGCGTTACAATTTCTGTGTCCACGGATATCGACCATTAACGACAAGTCAATTATTCAGGAGTGTTCGTAACTATAGATGGGTCAAGTTACCCTTTTACCCCTCAGTTACATATTATACCTTAAGTATCATTAATCCTCTAATGAACAACTCGGTTATGGTTCGACCAATAATCGGAAGTCCCTCTAGAGATAGTGAGAGGGTGGGCCATTTGTTCAAGTCCCAAAGTTAGAACTAAAGGGAACACTCATCTACTCCCCAAAAGTCAGGGAGGAGTGAATGTCATCTTGTGTAGTTATGTTCCAAGCTCCCCACTCGGTCTCGTCCCCAAAATGGTGGGAATATTGAGTCGGCAACTCAGGCCACTCTCACCCATACATATCAATGAACGAGCCCTCACGGGCAGGAGTCCATAACTCACTCAAGATTGAGAATGAGTTGCCTAGTTATCCTATGAAATAGCAATCTGTTAGTCAACGACGTTACATCTAAAGATTGGCTATTTCGTGGTCTAGTCTTGTACAAACTCATTGTATAGGATACCCCCACTCGCATGTCTTCACACGAACGACCTGGATCGAGTCTTCTGTAACATTTACAAAGTGGGTCGTATCCATAGTGTTGCCAGGACAAGGTACCCATCCTTATCCATATACCACAAACTCTTCAGGTTATTCCTAGGACATTATCGACTTGTATATCGATGGTATATCAAATATATACCCAGAGTATATACTGTCTCGATTACATGACAATAACCTTGGATGTTTAGTTTCTTGGTTTAGATAATTGCAATGAATTCAACAACAAATTGACTGAATAAAACTTTATTGAATATAAATTTATTTTTATATGAATACAAACTACGAGTTTAGGGCAACACACCCAATAAACTCCCACTTGAACTAAACTCAAGTAGGGTGTATATAATCATAAATCAAAGGGAAAATACAATAAACTAAGGCATACACTATACCCGTTACACTTCTCCCACTTGCCCTAGACTAATCGTACAATGCTTGTAGACCTAGACTTTCTAGATGGCCCTCAAACACTTCATCCGTGAGAGCCTTCGTAAAAGGATTAGCAATGTTGTGCTCCGAAGCAATCTTGAAGCGATCTTTGTGACGATCACATCCCCTCATTGCACTGTCTCCCGTATTAGGTGGTACTTCCTTTCTATATGCTTGCCCTTCTTGTGGCTTCGAGGTTCTTTAGAATTTGTCATAGCACTACTGTTATCACAGCGACTTCCAAATCGATCAAGAACTTCCTAAGCCAAACCGCTTTTTTTGCTACTTCTCAAGCTGCAACATACTCAACCTCCATCGTGGAGTCTGCTATGCATTCTTGTTTGATGCTTTGCCAAACTATCGCTCCTCCGTTAAAAGTGAATACTAACCCTGACGTAGATTTCCTTGAATCTTTTCTGTTTGGAAGTCAGAGTCAGTGTATCCTGTAAGAATCAAATTCTTATAGTCATACACGAGCTTATAGTCCCTCGTTCTCCTAAGATACTTGAGGATTCCCTTAACAGCAGTCCAGTGATCATATCTTGGGTTGGATTAATACCTACTGATCATTTTTACTGCGTAGTAAATGTCAGGCCTAGTGCACAACATAGCGTACATCAGGCTGCCCACTGCTGAAGCATAGGGTATGCGTCTCATATCCTCAACTTCTTGGGGTGTCTTAGGACATTGTTCCTCAGACAGATGAATTCCATGCCTGAAAGGCAATAAGCCTTTCTTGGAATTCTACATTGAATATCGAACAAGTATCTTATCGATATAAGTTGCTTGAGACAGAGCTAGCGTTTTGTTCTTGCGATCTCTTAGAATTTGGATGCTAAAGACATACTGAGTTTCCCCCAAATCTTTCATTTGAAATTCAGTAGCTAGCCACTTCTTTATGTCAGTGAGTTATCCTACATCATTCCCAATGAGTAGGGTATCATCCACATACAATACTAAGAAGGCTATTGTGTTGTCGACGATTTTCTTGTATACACAAGGCTCATCAACGTCTTGGTCAAAACCATAAGATTTGATCGCAGTATCAAACCTTATGTTCCAAGATCGAGATGCTTGTTTCAATCCCTATATGAACCGTTTAAGCTTGCAAACCTTTTGCTCTTGACCTTGAGCTATGAACCCCTCGGGCTAAGACATATAAATACTTTCTTCAAGATTGCCATTCAGAAAGGCAGTTGACATCCATTCGCCAAATCTCATAGTCATAATATGTGGCAAAGGACAAAAGTACTCTTATAGACTTAATCATAGCCACATGGGAAAAGGTTTCTTCATAGTTCACCCCTTCCCTTTATGTGTAGCCTTTCACCACAAGTCTCATATTTTAGGTCTGTACATTTCCTTCGACATCTCGTTTTCTCTTGTAGATCCATTTGTACCCCTATGGGTCTTACCCCGTCAGGTTGGCCTACAAGTTCCCAAACAGAATTGAAGTACATAGGCTCCATTTCCAGGCCCATGGCTTTAACACATTTGTCATTGTCCATATCTTCCATTTGCACCCCTATGGGTCTTACCCTGTCAGGTTGGCCTACAAGTTCCCAAACAGAATTGAAGTACATAGGCTCCATTTCCAGGTCCATGGCTTTAACACATTTGTCATTGTCCACATCTTCCATTGCCTGCTTGTAGGTCAATGAATCCTCGATGCCGTCATCAAGTATGACAATTTGGGTTTTAACTAAACCCACGTAGCGGTTAGGTTGTGACACAATTCTCCCACTACGTCGAGGCACCCTCAATTCTTGAGGTGGATGTGACTGACGTGATGTACTGGCTTCATCAACAATTCTTGTCGAAATGTCTACTTGATCGACAACTCTTGTTAACGTATTTGTAGCCTCTTCAGAAATCTCATTTATCACTACCTTACTTCATGGTTTATGATCTCGAACGTGGTCTTCTTCCAAGAAGGTGGCGTTTGTCAATACAAACACTATGTTATCTTGAGGATCGAAGAAGAGACCACCTTTCGTCTCTTTAGGGTAACCTACGAATAAGCATACTTTTGAACGAGGTTCCAATTTCTTTGGGTTAGTCACGAGCACATGTGCTGGACATCCCCAAATACGGAAGTGGCGTAAATTAGCTTTTCGACCCTTCCATAGTTCAAAGGGTGTTTCAGAAACACTCTTCGAGGGAACTACGTCTAAAATATAAACCGCAATCTCCACTACGTAACCCCAAAACAAGTTAGGCAACTGAGCATAGTTCATCATTGAGCGAACCATATCTAATAGGGTTCAGTTTCTCCTTTCTGATACACTGTTCTGTTGTGGTGTACCAAGGGCTGAGAGTTGGGACGTGATTCCATGTTCTATCATATAGTCCTAGAATCTCAAGTCCATATACTCTCCACCCCGATCAGATCGAAGTGTTTTAATGGTTTTACCTAATTGATTTTCAACTTCGGTCTTGTACTCTTTGAACTTTTTGAGGGTTTCGGACTTGTGTTGCATCAGGTATAGATAATCGTACCTTGAGTAATCATCTATAAAAGAGATGAAATATTCATACCCTCATTGAGCTTTAACATTCATCAGACCACATCTAAATGTATAAGTTCTAAGGGCTCTTTGGTTCTATAGCTTTTTCCAGTAAAAGGTCTTTTAGTCATCTTGCCTTCAAGAAAGACACAAGGTGGTAAAGAGTTGTCTTCTAACTCGCTTAGAAGACGATTTTAACCAACCTTCCAATCCTATTGAGATTAATGTGACCTAATCTTAAGTGCCAAAGATAGGTATTTTCTTTATGAGAAACTTTTTGCCTTTTATTTTGAGTTTTAGAATTTTTAAACAACTCGGTATTTAAAGCTGCTTTACTTATGGTTGGTCATAGCACATACAAGTTGTTTTCAAGCTTAGCAGAAAAAATCTTTACAGCATTTCTAGAAATGAATGCTTCATTTAATTGAAAGGAAATGGAATAAAAATGTTCTAACAAATAAGAAATTGAAATTAAGTTCCTTTTGATTTTTGGAACTATGTACACATTATCTAATAATATATACAAATTCTTGTTCATAGACAACTTAAGCTCCCATAGGCCAGACATTAGCTATGCAGTAGGTATGGTGAGTAGGTATCAATCCAACCCAGGATATGATCACTGGACTACTGTTAAGGAAATCCTCAAGTATCTTAGGAGAACAAAGGACTACAAGCTCGTGTATGACTCTAAGGATTTGATCCTTACAAGATACACTGACTCTGACTTCCAAACAGACAAGGATTCAAGGAAATCCACGTCGGGGCCAGTGTTCACTCTTAACGTTGGCAAAGCATCAAACAATGATGCATCGCAAACTCCACCATGGAGGTTGAGTATGTTGCCACTTGTGAAGTAGCAAAAGAAGTGGTTTGGCTTAGGAAGTTATTGATCGATTTGGAAGTCGTTCCAAATATGAACTTTCCCATCACACTTAATTGTGATAATAATGGTGCTATGATAAATTCTAAAGAACCTCGAAGCCATAAGAGAGGCAAGCACATAGAAAGGAAGTACCACCTAATACGGGAGATAGTGCAATGAGGGGATGTAATCGTCACAAAGATCACTTCCGCGCACAACATTGCTGGTCATTTTACGAAGGCTCTCACGACTAAAGTGTTTGAGGGCCATCTAGAGAGTCTAGGTCTACGAACATTGTACGATTAGTCTAGGGCAAGTGGGAGAAATGTAATGGGTATAGTATATGCCCTAGTTTATTGTATTTTCCCTTTGCTTTATGATTATGTACACCCCACTCGAGTTTAGTTCAAGTGGGAGTTTGTTGGGTGTATTGCCCTAAACTCGCAGTTTGTATTTATGTAAAAACAAATTTATATTCAATTAATTTGTTGTTGAATTCATAACATTGCATTGTCTAAATCCAATAAACTAAACATCCAAGGTTATGATCATGTTAACCGGGATAGTATATATACTAGGTATATATTTGATATACCCTCGATATACAAGTGGATAATGTCGTGGGAATAACCTAAAAGGTCTATTGTATATGGATAAGGTTGGGTACCTTATACTGGCAACACTATGGATACGACCCACATTGTAAATGATCCAGGTCGTTCGTGTAGAACATGCGAGTAGAGGTATCCTATACAATGAGTTTGTATAAGACCGGACCGTGAAATAGCCAATCTTTAGATGTAACATTGTTGACTCACAGATTGATATTTCATAGGATGACCAAGCAGCTCATTCTCAATTCTGAGTGAGTTATGGACTCTTGCCCGTAAGGACTCGTTTTTTGATCTGAATGGGTGGAGTGGCCCGAGTCACCGACTCAACATTCCCACCATTTTGGGGACGAGACCGAGCGGGGAGTTGGGAACATAACTACACAAGATGACATTCACTCCTCCCCGACTTTAGGGGAGTAGATGAGTGTTCCCTTTAGTGCTGAGTCCGGGACTTGAACAAGGGTTCTGACCCTCTCATTGGCCCGAGAGGGACTTCCGATTATTGGTCGGGCCATAACCGGGTTCTTCATTAGAAGATCAACGGTACTTAAGATACAAGATGTAACACAGGGGTAAAATGATAATTTGACCTATCTATGGTTACGAACACTCATGAAGGATTGACTTGCCGTTAAAGGTTGATATCCGTGGACACATAAATATTCTATAGTGAGAAGAGTTGAGTTGTGGGTTTTTAATGGAGTAACCCATAATTAATGTATGTTGATTAAGGTGGTTAATGAGTTCAACCAATTAATCTCGTTCTTCTAATCTATAGGTCGATTAGGTCCCCTTGCTAGCTCGTAAAGGATAATTAAGAACATTAAGTCTTAGAAGGAATTTGAATTGTTCAAATTTAATTAAAGGGAATTTGAGTTCATTGTGTATGACACAATTTAATATAATATATGATGATACATTATAACACTTTATATTATGAGAGAATAATATGAATTGGATTCATATTAAAACTATAGGTTGAAAAGTTAATGTGAATTGGATTCATATTAAATACTATAGGTTATGAGGGATATGTATATTTGAATATGGTTCAAATATTATTTAATTTAATCAAATGAGATCTAATTAAATTATGTTTAATTAATTAAGATTTTATTAATTATTAATTAAATATAATTCATTAAATTAAAATAGTTTTAATTTAATTAATCATAATTAAATAAATTGTTAAACTAAACAACTCACCACTCCTCGACTTCCCTGTGGTTTGGTTGTTCAATTTTCCCTATATAACATATCTCTCTCTCACAATCTCAAGTATTTTCTCGGTACGCTTTATTTTCCAAGGAGGATCCCACAATTCGGTTCTTGTTGATAGAGTCATAGCAAGGAAACTACGTGTTAGTGTCAATCATTTGGTTCATGCGTTTGGGTTCGTTTGTTCGTGCCAAAACAAATTACGTGCTTGAGGAAGAAATGTTGTCAACGGTTTTCAAACGTAAGTCCTTCTCTTGCTGCCAAGAGGCTTAACCTCATTTTTAATAGAAATGTTCTATTTTTGAAAACCAATAATGTGTAATTTCTAAACCGAGACGAATCACAAGTGTTCAACCGCTTCCGCTGGAGATTCCATCCCATCAAAATTGACACCTTAATTCATATTAAGTGTTAGTTTAGTTATTCTCATCATCCTTAATGTTATTCTTTGATTAATATGGAACGCTATCGTGCCCAGTTGATTAATTAATAAAATTTAATTTTGATGCTTAGTCTAAATTAATTACATTAAGAGAATTAAAACATATGACTGTTTCGAGTGAGTAGACTAAGTTCTTGAATCAAGAAACTAATTTTGTGTAAAACCTACGATCAAACCCAACGTAAGGTATATCCCTATCGATAAGGCCTCTCATTCATGCACTCTAGACTTACTTCAATTGAGGTATATCCCGTAATCTTTTTGAGCTCCTGCTCGAGCATGAGTCCTCTAACATACTTTACTGAATCCCATTGCCTTGCTTCGGCATATATATTCGACAGGGTAATGTAGATGCTGGAATTTTTAGAATCCAAGGAGAGTAATCTGTCAGCAATTTTTACACCCAATTCAATGTCCTTGTGCATCAGACATCCATTCAGCAGAGTTTCAAGTATACCACTGGTTGGAATGAATGGCATCTGATTGATCAATGCGTCAGCTTGCCGAAGACGTCCTGCTCGACTCAAAAGATCAACAAAACAAGCGTAAAGCTTATCAGTAGGCGTTATGTTATGATCTTTCTTCATACTGCTAAACAAAGAGACTCCTTCTTCCACCAGGCCTGAATGGCTACAAGCAAATAGCAGGGAAACAAAAGTGCTCTCATTTGGCTGAAGTCCCTCTCGTTCCATTTCACGGTAGACGCACAGTGCTTTATGTCCAAGACCGTGAGTTCCATAGCCCGAAATCATTGAGTTATATAAAATCACATCCTTGGGTGTAAAAAAACCATACTTGAATACCTTCTCAGCTGAGTCTATTTTGCTGCACTTTGCATACATATCAATGAGGGCTGTCGTAGCGATAGCATCAGAAGAAAAACCGAAACGAATCAAGATAGCATGCACACTTCTCCCTTTATTTAATGAGCCGAGGAGCGTGCAGCAGTGCATTAAACTAATTAAGGTAAGAGCATTGAAACTAACCTTCTCGTTTTGCATCTGATTAAATAACCTCAGGGCATCTCTAGCATGCCCATTCTGTGTCAATCCCACAAGCATGGCAGTCCATGATATCACATTCTTACTTTTCATTCTCTGGAAAAATGAAAATGCATATGCCAAGGATCCACATTTAGCATAAAGATCAACAATTGCGGTAGACAAAATCAAATTCAAATCAAGTCCACTTCGATAGACGCAACCGTGGAGAATCTTCCCGCCATCCAAATCCACTGCATGAGAACAAACCTGGAGGAGGCTAACAATGGTAGCTGAATCAAAACCTCCATCACTTGTAACCAACATCCGAAAGAGATTTAATGCTTCGAGAGGCAAACCATTTTGAACGTAACCCGAAATCATAGCATTCCAAGACACCAAATTTCTCAAGGGCATGGAATTGAAAATCCATCGAGCAGTTTTGATGTCACCCGTTTTACAATACATATCAATCAATGAGGTAAGCACCCTTGTATCACTACTCATTCCAAATCCAAGAATGTAGCCATGAATACATTTTCCAAACTCTACATTTCCTGTCTCCCCACAGGCTTGAATCAGGCTTGTCATGGTCACAGCAGTAGGTTCAATTCCGCTAAAAAGCATATCAAGAAACACACTAAAACCTTCACTATACAAGCCTTCCTTCATGAACCCACCAATCATCACATTCCAGCAGACAACATCTTTTCCAAGCATTTGATGAAAAAACTTTTGTGCACCCTTAATATCACCAGTTTTCACTAAAAAATTCAAAATTGAACTTCCTAAAAACTTACCTCGATCCCACCCCATATACACAGCTAATCTAATCACTTCCATCCCCATTTCATAATCCAGTAAGAACGTGCACGCCTTAAGAGCAAAATTACAAGTATAACTATCAAACTCCAAATCACACCGACCCATAATCTTAAATAACTCGATACTCTCAACATAATGCTCATTTTGCAGATACCCATTAACCATGGCATTGCAGAGGACAGTTTTTGGATGAGGAAAATTATCAAACACCTTGCGTGCATGCTCCAAACTACCCAAACGCGAGTACACCGCAACGAGTTTTGAAGCCAAAAAATGGTCGCTGGATAGGGCGTTAGTGATAATAAGCTGGGCGTGTATGGATTTGACACACAAAATGTTGTGGGGAAATTCTTGGAGAAGTGAGAAAAATAGTTGAATACTGGGTTGGGGGAAGCGGAATATGGCATTTTTTATGGAGGAAGAAGAGGTGTGTGAAACGAAGCTTCTATGAGGCGAATGATGGAAGCGAAGGAAAGGCGACATTAAAAGAAAGAAGAGGGAGGAGAGAGGAAGAAAGGCATAGCCATAGGATAAGAAACTCTTGAATCTGTGAAGTATTGAGCCAGGATTTTGGGTAATTGCCAAACGTAGGCACATTGAGTTGTGGTATAGATCTTATTTCCTGTCTTCACGCCTCTCGACATCCAGCCTCTTTCATTGGTGGCGTTTCAGCAAACGCAGAACTCGACGATGCAAATAACCATCAAACTCGACCGGCAGTGACTTGCACATTCCACACCTTGCGAAATAAAATGCCTTTGGCCCGATGGTTTCCCCTTTGTAAGTTATTGTGCCCCACAACCACGTCCTGTTTTATTTTTATTTTTTAAATTTATTTTTATTGTTTTTGTTTTTAAAAAATATATATATATATTTACTGTTTTTTTTTCCTAAATATATTTTTATTCATTTTTGCTATCTAAGTATATTTTTATTGATGAGAGTTAAAACAAATCACTAAAATTGGGTTTCAGTTCTGTTGTTAGTAACATATGGGCCTAATTTCTAATTTTGTTAATGGGCCTAGTACAAATACATTTTCCTATAAATAACCCATGACTTATATTGTGAATGATGATGAATTCAAGATAATACCAGCAGAATTCATTCCAATTCTTGATATTTTGAAATTGTATCTGTAATGTCTAACGACAAATTGTAGAAGATAGACAATGACAGATTCCATGGAGGCAAATTCTGAAATTACTGCAACACAAGGCACTCAAGTAGTGAACCCATGCAGCAAGATTACGACGGTGAAGTTGAGTGATGATAACTTCTTTGTTGTGGAAATTTCAAATATTGGCTGCAATAGACAAAAACGGGCTTGAAGCATTCATTGATGAGGATTCTGAAATCCCACCACAGTTCATCAGAAACACAGGAAATACTGAAGAAACAAGGTCAGTAAACACTGCTTATACTCTCTGGAAGAGACAAGATCGACTCATCATGTCATGGATTCTTGGCGCCATGACTGAAGACATTCTTGTCGATTTGCTTCACTGCACAACATCAAAAGAAATATGACAGAGTCTTCATCAAATGTGGATGAAGACTCTGCCATATTTTATGTGGTAACTACTGCTATATTTTAATATATGTGGATGATATAGTGATTACGGGTAGTTCTTTGGCTGAAACTCAACAACTTATCAATCTACTACACAACAAGTTTGCCTTAAAGGATCTCGGTACACTCAACTATTTCTTAGGCATCCAAGTGTCCTATCATACAGCTACAAGCATTTTTCTATCTCAAGCTAAGTATATCACCGATCTATTAAAAAGAGCTAAGATGCATGAAGCTAATGCCATTGCTGCACCTATGATCAGTGGCTCCATTGTTGCTGCCCGACAAGGTGATCCTTTAGCAGACCCATATCTATATAGAAGCATCGTTGGGGCGCTACAGTATGTTACACTTACAAGGCCCGAAATCTCTTATGCTGTAAACAAAATCTGTCTGTTCATGCATGCACCTACCATGATTCACTGGCAGTTAGTTAAACGAATCCTAAGGTACCTTAAAGGGACATTTGATCATGGATTACTTCTCACAAAACCTACTACATTAACTCTACAAGGATACTTAGACGCAGATTGGGCTTCCGACCCTGATGACTGAAAATCAACAACATCCGAATTTTGCATTTACTTAGGTAATAATCCTATATCATGGGGATCTAAGAAACAAGCAATAATTTCACGTTCAAGCATAGAAGCAAAATACCGTGCTCTTGCCCTCGCTGCCTCAGAGTTGATCTGGTTGAAAACATTGTTCTCGGAGTTGAGGATTCTGATCCCTAATCCACCAATTCTCTGGTGTGATAATCTTAGCTCAATCCATCTTAGTGCCAATCCGGTTCTCCATTCACGAACGAAGCACATAGAAATTTATATCTACTTCATTCGAGATCTTGTGATTTCTGGCAAAATTCGTGTACAACATCTCCCCTCTCTTGCGCAAATCGCTGACGCCCTCACAAAGCCTTTATCATTGGCACAATTTCAGATTCTGAAAAATCAAGCTCAATGTGAGTATCACTAAAATTGAGTTTCAGTTCTGTTGTTAGTAACATATGGGCTTAATTTTGTTAATGGGTCTAGTACAAATACATTTTCCTATAAATAACTCATGGCTTATATTGTAAATGATGATGAATTCAAGATAATACAAGCAAAATTCATTCCAATTCTTGATATTTTGAAAATGAGTCTCAAACTTTAACTTATTTTGATTTGTTTAATATATTTTTATCGTATCTCAACGCTAACCTATTTTACTTTTTTAAATGTATTTTTTTAGTTGAAATAAATAATTTTAATTTTGATGTCTAATTAAGTTTTTTTTACAAGATATGTCTAACTAAGTTTATATTATGGAACATATTTCTTTTAATAAATTAAATATATCGTTAAATAACTCTAAAAATCTTACGAAATTAAGCAGAAAAACAAAAAAAAAACCAACTCTAGGGTTATTACTATTATTATTATTATTTAGTCTAAACCCTATCAATTATTTCATACCAAAATATAATTTCTAACTCATTTGACGCAAGATAATATATTTTCAACCATTTTTCAAATGAAAACCTATCGAATGACAGAATTTCTTTTGCAACACACGTGAAAATTACAACACCTATACATGCAGGGTAGGTTTGGGGGTGTTGTGATGCTTGAGATTGTAAAGTCTGTATTTGAGGTGTAATGTGTAGGATGAGATTGGGTAGCTTGTGTTTGGTGTGCACCACTATGTAGGCTTGGTTTGAGTTATTTTATTTATTTTTATTTCTTTTTGAACTATCAACCTTGTCAAATAAGTGATTTGGAGGATAGTTAATTATTGGTATTTAACAAAGAGGTATAAATACCTGTCTTTTTTTTTTATCACTTGTCTTTAATGAGAAATTACTTCAGTCATTCGTGATCACTACCTTCATTCTCATCAGGCAAAAGACTATTATTTCAAAAACCAAAAATATTATCAGAATCCTAAGTTAAACGACTCAAAGCTCAAAATCATGACAACTTCATCTTTAGAAAGACATTCGGATTTAGTTTCAACAAATCAGAATTCACTGTTGATTAATCTGGGAAACAAGATCTCGAAGGTCGAATTGAGCGATGAAAATTTTTGCTTTAGAGATTACAAGTTATCACACCTCTGCAAGGTCATGGTTTGAAAAATTCATCGATCCAGAACTAGAAATTCCACCAGAATTTGTTAGATCATAAGGAGAATCATTCTCTACTTCAACTCATAATCAATAATTTCTTAACTGGAAGAGCCAAGATAAATTGATCACTTCATGGCTTGGATCCACGGTTGAAAAAATCTTATCACAGATGCTCGAATGTGAAACAGGCAGCGAGGTGTGGAAAATTCTATGTTGGAATTTTCAATAATGTGGGATCACACATGTATTAATTTAGTGTGTTCTTGCTATTATGTGTAAGATATGGTTTAATGGAGTAATTATAAAACGACCATGGTTAAAATGTATAGATACCATAAAATTATTTCCAAATTGATGAGGGGCCAAATTGGAAATATTCAAACCTTGTAACCGACCAGTGATTTTTGGTCGAGGGGTTATGATCCCCAAGTCAGTATCATCATTACGTCAGTTTCTCTCTCATCCCTTCAAGAGAACCTGCTTCTTCATCTACGAATTTACAAATTAGAAACAGAGGAGAATCGTGATTCATCTAGACATGGAAGATCAAACCTGTCAATATAATCGACATTCAATTATGGACAAGGTACGCTTCCGCTTCTTTCATATTAATTCTCTTGAACTGAAATGGAAATTCGATCTATGGCTTTTAAGTTTTGGGTTTTAATTTTTCTCAACAAGTGGTATCAGAGCCCTCTCATTGTTAATTCTTAAGAATTATGTTGAAATTGGTTACAAACTAGGGCTGTTTTTTATCTTCCCTCATGAAAATTTTCTCCGTTTTAGAATATTCGGTTCCCATCTTTATCTTTTGTGTCTTCTGTGTTTAAATTTGATGTTCCATTACTTAAGCAATCTTGATGTGGAATTGAAATTACTATACTTCATTTACTGTTGATGCAGAAATTTGGCCTTCGGGATTCCGCCAAATTAACACCCATCTTCTAGAATAAAAGGGATCAACGAGACCTGCAAAACAGAAGAGCACTAAAGACTGGTGTGGCTTTGGCCACACGGGCTATGATACTTAAGTCAGAATCGAAGTAATCAATTATGGAGAGTATGGTGTTTTGACGTACTTTTAAGGTTTGGTTTACCTTCCTATTTATGGAAGGCGGATCCTAATCCCTTTAGGAATTACAGAAGTCGAATCCTGATACATCTAGGAAACCTAGATATCTAATTCGGTGCGTTTCGTTATGGGCCTGTCGTTGGCTCAAGAGTCGGGATGCGATTAGTTCGGGCTAGAATGCACTACGGTCGGATTGGACCATTAGAGTTCTCTAGGAAGGTTAATATTTGGCAGGAATTGCAGACATTTTTTGTGGTGATAAATGTGTGACGATTATAAAGCTTTTGGGCATGTGAATAATGAATCGATCCAAAGGTAGGTTTGTTATTTGACGTGCATTGATTGTCAATATTTGATCACTACGCCAAGATTATCATTTACTGTCCAAAGACTTGATGTGGATGTTGTTTTAGGTATCTTGTGGAGGGATTAACCATTATTTTGAATTTTATGATTATTATGACTATTGTTCAATATTAATAATTACTAATGTAAGCATTATTGTATATTTAACTTTGTTTTCTTATTAGCTGATAATGCTACAATTTCTGCTATTCTCAACAATATTCATATTCTTAATGGTTCAAACTTCAAAGATTGGAAAGAAAATATGGTTGCATTTTTAGGCTGCATGCATATAGACCTCTCATTTAGGATAGAGCAACATTCTCCTCCTTCAACTGAGAGTTATCTTAATGATAGGAGTCTCTTTGAGCAGCGGGACCGCTCAAACTGCTTAAGTCTATTGATCATAAAGCGCGGTATTCCAGATGCATCTAAGGGTTCGTTATTCGAAGGAATAACAAATGCCAAAGATTTCCTAGCTGAAATAGAAAAAATATTTTGCTAAAAACTATAAGGTTGAAACAAGCATGCTTTTGCAAAGCTTGATTTCAATGAAATATAAGGGAAAATGAAATGTTAGGGAGCATATTATGGAAAAGTTTTATCTTGGATCAAAACTAAAGATACTTAAAGTTGAGCTCCCTGATGAGTCGCTTGTGCACTTAATTTTGATCTCTCTACTTACATAGCTTGACCATGGTCAATTATTATTGTCAAAATGGTGAATGGACTCTAAATGAGCTCATTCACTATTGTGTGGAAGAGGAAGAGAGATTACTGCAGCTATGATAGACGGTGCTCATTTGGCAAGCATCACCAAGGACAAAGGAAACAAAATTCTACCGTTTCTAAACTTCTAGGGACATGTAAAGAAGATTTGTAACAAGTTTCATGCCTAGAGTGTGAAGAAAAGGTAGACCTCTTATTTGGTTTGTTCTTCAGTAAATCCAACTTCAGTACCTTGAAACACATGATTGTGAGATTTTGGTGCAACTACACACATAAGTGTTTCTATGCAGGATTTCCTAAGTTACCGAAAGCCAACTGATACTGAAATAAACATCTTTGTTGGTAGTGACAAGTGGGTAACAATAGAGGCCATAGGCATTTCCGGCTGTTTTTATTTGAATTTTTAAAGATACCTTTTGTTGTACTATCTGTAGACAAACTTTGGTTTGTGTTTTCTATGTTTGTATATACTGTTATTAAATATTTTGATAACAGTTCTTTGTTTAGTATCTGAATTCAAATATTGTTGGCATGGTTTTCTTGATGCTTTTGCAAAAAAGAATAGACCAAAATAAAGTGTTCGGTAACCTAAAGGATATAATTTTTATGATCCCTCGCTTCAGAAATTTTTTGAGAACTGCAGCAGTTTTCAAATATTGAGTTTGGGGGAGAAATAGGGGTAGAAACACTGTCCTTTGTAAGGATGAATTAGTATCTATTCCCATCATTGCTTTTTGCAGTGTGCAAATTTCTATATTTGTCACTATAAATTAAGCATATTAGGATTTTTAACTAGAAAATGTTGAACATATCCATACGAATGAGGTAGTTGGTCATCATGAGCAAACTCAGCAATCTCCAAAATTAATGTCCTTTGAGATGGTCCATTAGAGAAAGATCAGAAATATCCATTTTTGGATAATTTCATAAACTTTCTTTATGAACAAAGAGAATAATATGTGATTCTATATAAATGTCATCAAGTTATTATCTTGTTAGGTTTTGAGATAAAAATTGTTGATAATTGTGCATATGACAAGTTTTGTGGGAGTAAGTATAAAGGAGACTGAAGTAATTTGTTGACATCCTTGTCACTAAGAAAACAAATTTAGTCTCAGTTAATGCTTGAAAAGAATCTTGAAGTTGAGAAAATGGAAAAAAAGGTTCCTTGTTCATCTACAATACGGAATCAATGTAAGCTCAAGTATATGTATAATTGTGTACATTGTTTGAGATGTTAGGCAGGTACTTAATTAAACAGAAAGATATTCTGGTAAGAAGCCAAATGGAGGTTGTAAGGTATTTGTAGGGAACAAAAGATTATATGCTCACATGCAAGAGATAAGTTTAGTTTGAGATCATTTGGTATTCCGACTCTTATTTTATGGATGTCGTAATAGTGGTAGATCCACCTCAAGCTATATTGAATGATATCCCATTATTTAATCTAACTACAAGTTTTTTTTTGTCATGTCTGCAAATTAAAGGGTGTTAAAAGACCACTCAAATTTACTGTGACAGTAAATAAGCTAGATTCGATTAGCATTAGGAATTCATAAATTCTTAATTGTGAAGGAAATAGTGTATAGTAGACACAAATCTATAGAATATATTGAGACAAACTCTATAATAGCAGATCTGCTTGCAAAAAAATTACCGCCCAAGGTCTTTCATCTTTCATGAGCATATGACTCATATGGGTGTCATTGGACACGAGGAAATTATGTTCTACTGGGAGTTTGTATTGTTCTATGATTGATTTGGACATATGTATTATTATGTATTTTGGATTCTGATTAGAAGTATGGAAATTAAGTTGATTATACTTTGCCTCATTAGGTTAATGATTTTGATCTCACTAAAGTAAGGAAGGACCATATGGAAATAGGTATGTATAGATCACATTTTATATAATTTCCATACTATACATTCATAGTTTGATCTATGCCATTTAGTTATATTGGTATTTGTGACCAATAACGGGATTACTGATGTAGCTAATGGACCAGATTGTTTAAGTTTACTCTTTTTTCACAATAGCAATTTTGGAGCGCGTAAAGTCAAACACATTTTTTAGATTACATATGTGACCCGGTGGGAGATTGTTGAAATTTTCAATAATATGATGCTACAAATGTATTAATTTAATGTATTTTTGCTATTTAATTAGACCAAGAAAAATTATTTAATTATGTGTAAGATCTGGTTTAATGGAGTAATTATAAAACAATCATGGTTAAAATGTACAGATACCATAAAATTATTTCCAAATTGGTGAGGGGCCAAATTGGAAATATTCAAACCTTGTAACTGACCGGTGGTTTTTGGTCGGTTACATAGGGGTTATATATGATCCCCAAGTCACTAAAAATCGTGATTCATCTAAATTTGGAAGATTAAAGGTACGCTTCGGCTTCTTTGATATTAATTCTCTTGAATTGAATTGGGAATTTGATTTATGGGTTTTAAGTTTTGGGTTTTAATTTTCCCAACCTTCTAAACAACCTATTTTCTTCGAGAAACTTAGCTAGGGTTATGGAGTTGAACTTGAAACTGGAGAATTTGAAGAAAGGAAGTCTTACTTTAAAGGACTATTTCCTCAAGGTTAAGAATCTTACAGATTCATTAGCTGCGGCTGGAAAGCAACTCTCAAAGGAGGATCATATTATGCATTTCTTTGTTGGTTTAGGAACTGATTTTGACGTTACAATCTCAATAATTTTTGCACGAAAAGATATTCCAACACTACAAGAAGTCTATTCTCTGCTCTTGGCTCAAGAAGGACAGAGAGAGAAATAGTACGCATATAAATCCTGATGCCTTTTTACTTTTTGTAAATCTCACAACTCAAGATCAACAAAAGAGAGAAAATAGTTCGAATTCGACAGAAAATAAAAGCACCTGGAACAACAATAGAGGTAGAGGAAATAATTGATTCAATAACAACTAGAATCGAGGGCGAAATTGGAACAATAAGTCAAAAGTCCAATGTCAATTGTGTGGGAAATTTGGCCACGCAGAATCGCATTGCTATCAGAGATTTGATCGTTCCTTCCATGGCCCTAATGCTTCAGTCTCACAATTCTTTTTTCAATCCTCAACCTCGTGGGAATAGTCTTCCACAACATTTGCAGTAGAGTCATATGAATGCATTTATGGTCTTCATATTTGAACAATGACACAAATTGGTATCCCGAATCTGGTGCTTCAAATTATGTCATAAATGAGCTTGGGAATCTATCCATTGGAACTCACTATCTTGGCAGAAATAAAATGCAGGTAATGGTATGCATATAGATATTTTGCATACTGGCTCTTCTTTCCTTCAATCCACTTTACCTCATTCATCATAACAAATCTTTCTTCTTAAAAATCTTCTAATCTTATAACTGGTAGTCAATTTGCTAGAGATAATGTTGTTTTCTTTGAGTTTCACCTTTCCGATTGCTTTGTGAATGGATCTCCAAACTGGTCAAATTCTTCTCAAGGGCAATTTTGCTATGGAAATGGCTTCTTCCATCCCTATTTTTACTTTTGGTTAGACTGGTTTTCTCCGCTAGTCTCTCCATCTCAGGTCTTTCATACGTCCACCATTAACTCATCTACTAATAACTGTAATTTTTCTGTTGCTATTACTCATAATCCTTCTGTATTAGACATACTAACCGAAACGACGTCCTTTTGGCTATTCTTCGGCCAAAACGACGTTTGTTTTGAATTATGTTTTCTTCTCCCCCTCTTTCCCCCCACGTGGCAACAGACCCATTCCAGCCCTAAGTTTGTTCAAAATTTCATCATTTTCTCCTCCTACCACCTTCAAAGAGCCCCAATTTTGACCCCATAAAAGCCTCACTTCACGGAAAAAAGGTTGTCATATTCGAAAAAGCTTTATTCTACTACCCACTTGGCATAGAAGAGGTAAGTATGTGTTTACAACCCTCTTTTTTTAATATTTATGGTCTATTTTCTCTACTTTTCATGTATTTTTGTATCTATTTTGATCTTTATTGTGATTAAAGATTATTTTAGGTTTGATTTTGTTATATTTGATGGTTTTCATGTTTGATTTTGTTATATTTGGTGATCTTATGTTTGATTTTGTTATAATTCGTGGCTTTTATTTTCATCCTTACACGTGCCTCCTAATCTTCCAGCCATGCAAAATGGTAAGAATGAAAAATTAATTAAACACTGCTATAAAGGGCATGGTTAATTACAAAATTACTTTGCAAATGCAACAATAATAGAACAAATAGTTTAAAGAAAGTTTCGTTGAGTTTTTACTTATACATCTTATAAAATATTACTTGTTTATTAATTATTCATTTTAAGCAATCCTCATGGGAGCCACAGCCCAAGAAATAGCATAATTAGATTTAGTAATGTGTAATAGAAAATATATGTTTTATTGCGAGGGTGTGTGAAGTATTTATCATTGTTTCCTCCAATTTTTTCGTATTAAGTAATATCACTTTTATCTTTATAATATAAGTATTATAAGTTTATACCCATGATTAAATTTTATTGTATTCACAGAGAGGAAGATGAAACATTATGGAATTAACTTGAAGTACATAGCCCAAATATGTCACTGTTTTGACTTCTTCGAATCGTAGAAAAATAACAACTTTCATTTGTAGTCCACGTGGCAAAGTTTTTATTTATTTATTTTTTTAATGGAGCTTTTTATTAAGAAGAAGGAATAGCCACACGGGCAACAAAAGAGCAACTTTTCTCTTCAACAAGGCCTGCAAGCGAGGGAGGGAAGTGAGATGACCATGACATGGAGTCATATAGCTGAAGACCAAAATTTGCAAGAGAGTCGGCCAGTTTATTTTGATCTCGAGGGACATGCAAGAAGGAGCACAAGTGAAGGATGCTAGATATTGTCTTGATTTCATGAATCCAAGCTCGTTCTTCTCCCAAATACTTAGCATCATCGTTGATGAGAGAAATTGTTCAAAGAGCATCAGATTCAGCAATAAGTCGTAAACAACCCTGAGAAATGGCAAGCTTAATCCCCTTGAGAATGGCTAGAAGCTCTGCAAGAAGGACCAGATAAGCAAGTGGAACCCTCTTTGATCCTACGGCAACGGCCGAAATAGACAAATGACGGAGCATAAAACTCAGCCCCTTGGAGTGACGATTCGCACGATAGGTCGCATCCGTGTTGAGTTTGAACCAGTTCGTAGGGGGTGAAGACCATTGGGTGTCAATGCGCTACGTCGTGTTGGTTGTAGCCGAGCAATTTGGGGCATTTACAACGAGGTAATCCAATCAGCCTTTTGGTGTGAATATCAGAAACTTGGTTGTGTTAGTTAATTTGGTTTCTGTCGTTCCAAATTGGCCAAAAAACAATAGCTGTTGTCTCTCTCTCTGATTTACTAAGATTTGATTGCCATTTGTCCCAGATATCAGAGAAGGTCATATGCATGTGTCAAGGTGGAGCAAGGTAGAAGGAAGGACCCAAATATCTCGGGCCTGCGAGCAAAAGAAAAGAGAATGCATAACAGTTTCAAATTTGTCGTAGCAGCAAGGACAAAAAGGTGATAAATCCATAACTTTACCTTTTATATTGCACATAGTGAGAAGAAATCCATGTTTCCTCTCCCAAATAAATATATGAATTTTCAATGGAATTTTTAGCTACCATATATTTTGCCAATGTGAAAATCTGGTTGAAGAGCTGCTAGGTTCCCTGCTTAGTTAGAATGTTCATGTAGCTTGTATGCACTTTTCACACTAAAGAATCCTTTTTTATCAAGATGCCATCTCCACCAATTTGGAA
Organism: Momordica charantia; assembly: GCF_001995035.1. The sequence goes on from NW_019104627.1 coordinate 131,539, forward strand.
GATTGCAGGATGTGAGAGGGATTGTTAGAATCACATTGATATCCTCGAGGTGTAGATGGTCTTGTAATCTATGAATGTCCTAAGTGCCTGAGGGAGGGATAAAATGAGAAACTTGGAGGTCTTCATGGCTTGGCAGAGAGAGGCTTGAAGGACCACGCTCGTGGAAGCTAAGGATCACTGAACACGCGGATAGAAGCCCAATTCCTAACTTGTTTACGACTTCCTTTAGCAAGTAGTTCACGCCTCCATAGGAGGCTCTTCCAAAAGTAGGAACATTTTAAGTGAGAGTAGATGAGAGAAGACTAGAGGAGAGACTTCCTTTAGCTATATCGAACTGCTCTCACTATCCTTAGCTTCTAAGCTCGTGCCCCGCTGCTCCTCATCGTCTGTAGAATTAGAGCTGTTCTCCAGCAGTGATGTCATGGTATAGTACGATACAGAGAATGCTGGGGCATCCGCCTTGGTTAGCTTCTTCAGGGCACCTTGAACTCCTCATCACGTGAGGTGATCTGTTGGGCTAGTGTAGCTACCGAAGATTTGAGCTCAGCAGAGATTTTGGTCTGATGGGCCATCATTTCATTGATGGCTCCAATCGGTATGACACTCCTCCTCGAGAGTTCATAACACATGAGCATGTCCAGTAGGGGCTTATCGATCAATCTCTTCTCTGTAAGAACTTCCTCGTCCTGAACAACTAGTGCGTTGCTCTTCATACATAACTTGGAGATGAGATTCAAAAAGAATAAGTGGCACATTCTTTTTGTAGTGCACTGGGCTATCTCCCGATGGATGAGTTGACCTATGTCGATGCTCCGGCCCTCCATCAGACATGCGAGCAGAAGGACCTTCTCCTTGGTCACTGAAGAATCATGTGTGGTGGGCATGATTCAGCTCTTCAAGAAGTAAAGCCAAGTGTTGGCTTCTGGCGTTAAGAAGTTTGAGGGTAGGGAACAAGCTCCATGAGGGGCAATGGACAGGGCAACGATGGTAAGCGTGTGGGCGAACTGCTTATTTGTCGAATGCTTCAGCATTCGATTAAAATCTGCTTACGGGTTGGAAGCCAAACGCAGGGCTTTGTTGATTTTGTTTGAGCTCCAATCAACTTCCACCTCTCTGGCCACTGTCATTCCGTGTCGGCATCGAGATTGCCTTAAAATTCTTTGACCAAGCGAGGGAGCAAAGGTCCTGGCGGTGCACAAAAGTAGGCCCATCCATTTTTGTCAATAGCTTCCTAGATGAAGGGGGCACAAGGTCCAGCTAAAAGTCTTTTTCAAAGATAAAGTCTCTCTTCCTCAGCTTTTCATACGCCTCTGTATCATCTGGAGAATGGAAGCCCTCAAAGGTGGCGTCCTAGGGAAGGACAACATTGGCCTTCTTCCTTCCTGGTGGAGCAGGTGAAGATTGTACCTACACAAATGAAAAAGAAGCTTGCTGTCTCCTCTTAGATGAGGAAATGGTCTTTACAGATTCAAGTTTTTGCTTCCCCTTGGAAGTAGAGAAGGGTGGAGTCGGTGCTTGCTTTGGCATCTTTGGAGTGGGGAAGGCTTGGACTTCTTTGGAGGAGGAGGGGCATTGGAGGCTAGGGTCGTAACAATTTACACGTACAAGAGGCGGGGCTAGAGGAAGATTGTGGTTCGTGAGGCTTT
>NW_019104627.1:133409-153364 GCF_001995035.1 Momordica charantia
TGGTGGAAGGGTTATAGTGGTAGCTTCAGGGGTAGGGTTAGCGGGAGCGGAATTGGTGGTGGATAGCTGCTCAACATCAAACTTCAAAGTAGGGGGAGTTACACATAACGCACCAGGCTTAATCGAAGAAGGTTGCGGAGTCTTAGAGACCTCCGCAGCCATCGATTGCTCGTTAGCGTCTTTGAACTCCTCTGACAAACTCTCCAGAAAGGGGATCTCTATACGACCATTAACAGCAAATTAATCCTTCACGAGTGCTCGTAACTCTAGCTGGGTCAAATTACCGTTTTACTGATCTTTCACGAGTGAGTTACATCTTACTCCTTAAATACTACTGCTCCTCCAATGAACAACCTAATTATTGTCCGACCAATAGCCGGAAGTCCTCTCGGGCTAATGAGAGGGTGGGACCCCTTGTTCAAGTCCTGGAGTCAGTATGTAAGGAAACACTCATCTACTTCCCTAAAGTTGGGAATGAGTGAATTCCATCTTGCGTAGTTATGTTCCCAGCTCTCCACTCGGTCTCGTCCCTTAAATGATAGGATTATTGAGTCGAACCCGGGTCACTCACACCCGTACAAATCAAAGGACGATCCCTTATAAGCAGGAGTCCACAACTTGCTCATGATTAAGATCGAGTTACCTAGTCATCCAATGAGATAACAATCTATATTAATGGTGTTAGGGCCAATGATTAATTATTTCGCGGTCCGGTCTTATACAAACTCATTGTATAGGGTACCCCACTCGCATGTCTCTACATGAACGACCTAGATAAAGTCGTTTGTAACTATTACAAAACAGGCTATATCCATAGTGTTACCAGGATAAGGTACCCAACCTTATCCATGTACTATAGATCATTTATGTTATTATTGGAACATTATTCACTTGTATATCGAATATATACTGTATATATATTGTATATAAAAAATATACACTATATATTGAATATATACTGTATATCAAATATATACTATTTTAGTTACATTAAATAACCTTTGATTTTAGTTTATTGGAATACGAGTAATGCAAATAAATAATAAAATAACTTTTATTAATACAAAAAAAAAATGTTTACAAATTGCAAACTCACGAGATAAGGGCACTAAACCCAATATAATGGTAGATAGCAGGACTTTCCGAGCACCAATTTATATGGGGATGTGCCCAATAGCATCTTAAAAGCTATCCTGTAGGCCCAAACTGCTTCATCCAACTTCATGGCCCAACCCTTCCTGCTCGTATTTACTACCTTCTCCAAGATGCTCTTAATTTCCCGATTGGAGACTTTAGCTTGCCCATTAGACTGTGGTTAATATGCTGTAGCAATCCTGTGTTTAGCGTTATACTTGGTTAACAGCCCAACCACTACTCTATTCACAAAATGGGACCCTTCGTCGCTAATTATTGCCTTTGGTATACAAAATCAGGTGAAAATATTCTTGAGAAGAAATTTGGTTACCACCTTGGCGTCATTTGTTGGGCAAGATATGACTTCTATCCATTTGGACAGAGGCATAAGCATGAGTAAAATGAAGTTAGTGATATATATCTTTGAAGACACCTCTTCAATGTCCAACGCCACCAAAAAGTCTTCCTCACAATCCTCTGGATGTTAAGACTCGGTTTGTGGGAACCGTCTTATAATTTGAAAGGGAAACAGAGAGATCGATAGATAGGATTTCTCGTTGGAGTTTCAGAAACTCAACAACCAAAGACCGGGAAGGCCGAAAAAGAAATTGGGGGAACTTCCCTTTTATAGGGAAGGAGGAGTGAGGGGGAAGTCACCACTTCTCCACTCATTTCCCCACTTCTCACCATTAATGGTGGGCAGTGGGAAAACTTCCCCACTTTATACTATTGGGAGGTTTTTCCTCCCATTTTCCTTTTCCCTTTTTTCGTTTCTTTTCTTTTCCTTGCTTTTCTTTTATTTTAATTAAAATAATAATTAATTAAATTAATTACAAAAAAGAATTATTAATTAAATTAAATTAAATCTAATTCAATTTAACCAAATTAATATATCACATTAATTTAATTAAATTAAACTTAAACTAATCAACTATATTAGAATCAAATTCTAATATCCATCTCTCTCATAATTTTGAATCCAATTCAAAATTAACTTTCTATTATAATGTATCAATATTAATTGCATCTCATACAATTAACATTAATTTCCTTTAACTAATTTGAACAAATCAAATTCTTTTTAAGATGAAATGTTCTTAACTATCCTTTACGAGCTAGCAAAGGGACCTAATGAACCTACACATCGGAAGCTCCAACGATACGAGATTAATTGATTAAACTCATTAACCATATTAATCAACATTCATTAACTATCGGTCACTCCAGTAAAGACCTATAGTTGCACTCTTCTCACTGTAGAATATTTTGCGTCCATGGATTTTGACCATTAACGGTAAGTCAATCCTTCACGAGTGTTCGTAGCCACAGCTGGGTCAAATTATTGTTTTACTCCTGTGTTACATCTTGGATCTTAAGTACCGTTAATCCTCTAATGAACAACCCGGTTATGGACCTACCAATAATCGGAAGTCCTTCTCGGGCCATTGAGAGGGTGAGACCCCTTGTTTAAGTCCCGGAGTCAACACTTAAGAGAACACTCATCTACTTACCCTAAAATCAGGAATGAGTGAATTCCATCTTGTGTAGTTATGTTTCCATCTCTCCACTCGGTCTCGTCCCTAAAATGGTAGGAATATTGAGTTGGCGACTCGGGCCACTCTCACCCATACAAATCAAAGGACGAACCCTAACAGGCAGGAGTCCATAACTCACTCAGTATTGAGATCGAGTTACCTGGTCATCCTATTGAAATATTAATCTATTAGCTAACAGTGTTACAGCTAAAGATTATTTATTTGGCGGTCCGATCTTATACAAACTCATTGTATAGGATACCTCAACTCGCATGTCTCTACACGAATGACCTGGATCAAGTCATTTGTAACTATTACAAAGTGGGTCGTATCCATAGTGTTACCAGGACAAGGTACCCAACCTTATCTATATATGTATATCGAATATCGAATATCGAATATATACTGGAACATTATCCACCTGTATATCGAATATATACTGTATATCAAATATATACTGTATATCAAATATATATGCGACATATTAAATATATACTGTATATCCGTTATATACTGTTCCAGTTACATGACACAACCTCAGATGTTAGTTTATTGGATTTAGGTTAATGCAATTTTAAGAGAAACATCAATAACAACTTTATTGAATGAATATTTATTGTATGTTTACAAACTATGAGTTTAGGGCATAAAACTCAACAAACTCTCACTTGAACAAAACTCTAGTGAGGTGTGCAAAATCTAAAAGCAACAGTGGGTTGTACAATAAAGTACAAATACAATAAACTAAGTCATACACTACACCCTTCCTTTACAAGTCTCCCACTTGCCCTAGACTATATTGTACATATCTCGTAGGCTTAGACTTTCTAGATGGCCCTCGAACACTTTAGCCGTAAGAGCCTTTGTAAACGAATAAGCAATTTGCCACAGCACCACTGTTATCACAATAAAGTGTGATGGGCAAAGTCATGCTTGGAACAACTTCCAAATCAGTTAAGAACTTTCTAAGCCACACTGCTTCTTTTTCTACTTCACAAGTAGCAATATATTCAGCCTTCATTGTGAAGTCTGCAATGCATCTTTGTTTGATGCTCCACCATACTACAGCTCTTCCATTAAGAGTGAACACTGATCTTAAAGTGGATTTCCTTGAATCCTTATCACTTTGGAAGTCAGAGTCTGTGTATCCAAATGCTTAGTGCCATACACAAGTATATAGTTCCTCGTTCTCCTAAGATACTTGAGGATTCCCTTAACGGCAGTCCAGTGATCATATCCTGGAGTGGATTGATACCTACTAACAATCCCTACTGCATAGCAAATGTTAGGCCTAGTACACAATATAACATACATCAGGTTGCCTACTGCTGAAGCATAGGGATTGCATCTCATATCTCAACTTCTTAAGGTGTCTTAGGACATTGTTCCTTAGACAGAGAGATTCCATGTCTGAATGGTAGTAAACATTTCTTGGAATTCTGCATCGAATATCTGACAAACATTTGTCGATATAAGTTGCCTGAGATAGGGCTAGCGTTTTGTTCTTTCGATTCCTTATGATTTGAATCCTGAGAACAGACTGAGCGTCTCCCAAATCTTTCATTTGAAATCCAGTTGCTAGCCACTTCTTAATGTCAGTTAGGAAACCTACATCATTCCCAATGAGTAGGATATCATCCACATACAACACCAAGAAAGCTAGTGTTGTTGATGATATTCTTGTATACACAAGGCTCATCAACATTCTGGTCAAAATAATAAGACTTGATTGCAGTATCAAATCTTATATTCCAAGATCGAGATGCTTGTTTTAATCCATAAATGGATCGTTTAAGCATGCAAAACTTTTGCTCTTGACCTTGCTTAATGAACCATTATGTCTGAGACATATACATACTATCTTCAAGATTGCCATTCAGAAAAGCAGTCTTGAAATTCATTTGCCAAATTTCATAGTCATAAAATGTGAAAATGAACAAGAGTATTCTTATAGACTTAAGCATGACAATTGGGGAGAATGTTTCCTCATAGTCCACCCCTTCCCTTTGGGTTTAACCCTTTGCCACGAGTCTAGCCTTAAAAGTCTGTACCTTTCCTTCGGTGTCTCATTTTCTCTTGTAGATTCACTTACAACCTATAGGTTTGACCCCATCAAGTTGACCTACAAGGTCCCAGACAGAATTGAAGTACACAGACTCCATTTCAAGTCCATAACTTTGACCCATTTGTTCTTATCAACATCTTCCATTGCCTTTTTGTATGTCAATGGATCCTCAACGCCATCATTAGGTATGATGACTTGGATTTCTGTTAAACCCACGTAACGATTAGGTTATGACACAATCCTCCCACTACGTCGAGACACTCTCAACTCTTGAGATGGATGTGACTGACGTGATGTACTAGCACCATCAACAACTCTTGTTGAAGTGCTAGCTTTATCAACAACTCTTGTTGATGTATTTCTAGCTTCATCGAAAATATCATTTAACACAACATTTCTTCATGGTTTAGATCTATAATGTGGTATTCTTCCAAGAATGTAGCGTTTGTCGATACAAACACTTTTTTTTCTTGTGGATCGAAAAAGAGTCCACCTCTCGTTTCCTTGGGGTAACCTACGAATTCAACGAGATTCCAATTTCTTCGAGTTTATCACTAATACATGTGTTGGACATCCCCAAATTCTGAAGTGACGTAAACTAGATTTACGTCCTCTCCATAGTTCAAAAGGTGTTTCAGAAACACTTTTTTATGGAACTGTGTTCAAAATGTATACTACAGTCTCTATTGCATAACCCCAAAACGAGGCAGGCAATTGAACATAGCTCATCATAGATCGAACCATGTCTAACAGGGTTCTATTTCTCCTTTTCGATACACCGTTCAGTTGAGGTATACCAGGTAATGAGAGTTGGGATGTAATTCCATGTTCTATCATATAGTCCTGGAATCTTAAGTTTATATACTCTCCACCCCGATCAGATCGAAGTGTCTTTATCGTCTTGCCTAATTAGTTCTCAACTTCAGTCTTGTACTCCTTAAACTTTTCAAAGGCTTCAGACTTATGTTGCATTAGGTAGAGATATCCATACCTTGAATAATCATCTATGAAAGAGAGGAAATACTCATACCCTCCCCTGGCTTTATCATTCATCGGACCACAGAGGTCTGAATGTACCAGCTCCAAGGGTTTTTTGGCTTTGTAACCTTTTCCAATAAAAGGTTTTTTAGTCATCTTGCCTTCAAGACAAGATTCACATGGAGGTAAGGAGTCATCTTCTAACTCGCTTAACAGTCCACTCTTAACCAATCTCCCAATCCTATTGAGATTTATGTGACCTAATCTTAAGTGCAAAAGATAGGTATTTTCTTTTGGAAAAGTTATTTGCCTTTTGTGTTGAGTTTTAGCATTTTTAAACAACTTCGTATTTAAAATTGTTGTAGTTATGGTTGGTCTTAACACATATAAGTTGTTTTTGAGTTTTGCAGAACAAATGCTAACACCATTTCGTGAAATGAACACTTCATTTAATGAAAAGGAAATAGCATAACATTGTTCCAGTAGACAAGAAATTGAAATTAAGTTCCTTTTTATTTTGGGAACTACATACACATTATCTAATAATATATATGTATTCTTGTCTAAAAATAACTTTAGTTCTCCCACTGCGACTGTTGAGACGAAATCTCCCGTTCCGACTTTGAGAGTCATCTCCCTAACATCAAGCTGCCTCTAGGAACTAATTCCCTAAAAGAAGAACAAACATGGTTAGTAGTCCCTGAATCCAGTATCCAGGCAGAATCATCATTCTCCACTAATCAAGTTTCAAGAAAAAGTAAATCATATTTACCTTCTTTGGCTTTCTTCTTTTCGGCCAAGTATTTCAAGCAGTTTCTTTTCCAGTGCCCATCCACGTTGCAGTGGAAACATTTTCCTTTGTCTGCAACTTTGGCCTTGTCCTTCTTGGTAGCAGCAGTATTAGTAGGGTCAGCTTTCACCCCCTTACCACTATTCTTCTTCTTCTTGAAAGTACATATTTGGTTTCGAAGGTCGAACCTCGATGGAATCATTTTGAGGTGACAATGTTTGCCTCCCCTTCCCGTCCCTTATTTTTCATAAGAGACTAAAAAATATGTAGCTCATTTAAGAGCGTAGTAAGGTTGTACTCTATCTTGTTCATCACATTATTTCTGCAAAACTGTAGAAACTCTCGGAAGAGATTCCAAGATAAAGCTGACCTGGCTCTTCTCGTCTACGACAGCGCCATTCACTTCAGCCACATTAAATTGTACCATCAGATTGAGAACATGTTCTAGCACTAATGTTCCCTTTTTCATGCGGAAATTGTAAATAAACTTGAGGGCATCGTGCCGGGCTTGAATGGACGGTTGTCCAAACATGTCCCGTGATGAGTCCATGATCTCCCTTGCGGTGACTGTTGTGCTTTCTAGCAATGGGTAAATTATAACGCAAGTATACACTAATTCTGTCAATTGTAGTAAAATCAAGGTCATCTCCACAAGGAATCATGCATATAGAAAATGGTTAATTGCTTCAAGCTACCCAAAGAAAATAATAAAAGAAAATGAAGTTGGTTTATCAATGTTGCTAGTAACTTTTCCAGAATGCTTCCACCGAAGGATTGAACACAAGGAGAGTTTAAATCTACTTTTATGGATTCAGGGAGAGGAAATCCACCTATTGATTTTAAGCGTCAGCTACTGAAGAAAAACACATGAAACTTTTAGAACCCAGACCCTCACTGCTCTCTTCCAAGTTACCCAGCAAATGTTCTAACCCAACTCCCGTCGTGGTTACAACAAGCATGAAACCAATCTATAGGCACCGCAGAGTGAACCCTATTCCTAGGTACTCACTACTCTGTTTCAGAAAGAACACATAAACTACGACTAACAACAGCGATTCGACACATAAGAGCTTTCCTAAGCTTCCTATGAGCTTGCACACTAAACCTGTTGGCCAAACATGTTTAGAACGATGGAAAAATAAAATTCACTGCTATTAAATAAGAGTTCAAATGCATGCAACAGTAGCTCAACGTCTATTACAACAAGTTTCAACTCTTCCTCGAAGGAGGGGGATTAGTTCATGATGAAATAGATATAAGAAAATGCAAAGGTGGAAGATGACTTCATTTCAGAAGGCATAAAGAGAAAACCCAGAAGCTTTCCCGGATGAACAGTGAAGATCTCGAGCCAAATCAGTGTCTCTCTCTCTCCCGTCGTCAATGGAGACCCCACGTCTTTCTTCAGAGAATTTTTCCCTAAAAACGATGCCTCCTGTTAGGTCCACTCTCCTCTCTCCCTCCTTTTCGGCTGGGGTCGCTTTTTCTTTTTGTATCGGGCCTTTAGCTTAGGGCACCAAAGAACCTCACGTGGATGCTGTCTGGACAATGTATGAACACTGTACGGATACGGTAACAGTGCGGGTGAAATCAAATTACTGCTCAAACCTCTGCTCTATAGCTTCCAAAGCACTAGCCTGCTTTTGACTTCAACCAGTTGCCCTTAGCCTTCAGCAGCACCAATCTATTCCACTAATGCTTCACCTACTCGGAATGCACCAAACTTTGCTTTCTGCACTAAACATCCACAATTTAGCATTCACTCAAAAATTTAATGAATCTACAAGAGTCTATGCATCGAGGTTCCCTCTGGAATTTCTCACATTGTTGTGGCTTAATTAGCTTGTATCTCACATTCTTGGCACACAATTACCCTTAGCTTGGCCCATAATTCACTCTCTATTTGAGAGCTATTAGTGACGATGCTCTCATGCTTCTTGGCCAACATATTAGATATGCTTGCCAAGATCTAGATATTGGCCTTGTCATTGGCCTTGATCCATCTGTCATAAGCATCCCGACTAGCTCGGTCTGTATTAGGCGTGGGAGCCTGAGGACACTCCTCAGTTAAGACGAACCTAAGATCATCTACCACGAGTATCGTGTTAAGGTTCGTTTTCCATTGTATGTAATTCTCGCCGTTAAGTTTTTCGGCGCCAAGCAGTGCAATAACGGAAGTAAACATGCTAAAATACAAACCAATCTATATTAGACACTTGCACTACCCATTAAAACTTAATCAATTTTAGCAAAAAGTAATAATGCACCCTATAATCAAGATTATTTTTGCAACGATGCTTCAGTGATTTAGAGCAACAACTACCGTGGGGCAGTCAACTATTCCGTCACTAAATTGAGACATTCTCAACTAAATATTACACCAGAATAACTCTTATTCTTATAATAGTTAGTCACAGTTTGTTTGGTCAAGAAGTTATTAACTAACTTAACAACTTCTCGTAAGTGTGACTCGCCATTTTCAGACCCTAGAGGTCCGTCCCAATAAGCCTACCACCGTAGGGAAAGATAAATATTGGTCCAAAACCTAAGAGACCTTATTCATTTATAGAGTTTGCCCTGATTTTGATTTCATACAACGGACCCTCCATGGGGGTGGTCGCTCTAAGACGACACGCAAACCATGTATGAAACCTCACGTTGCAAACCAATGGAAGAGACCATAGGATGTGTTGTCACATGTCATTCTCCCACTTACTATAAATACTTTCTCCATTCACCTTAGTATTGAACCATGTAAATACCTTCCATAGGGAGGCCGCGCCCAGAGCGACACGAGGCCGAGCATGGAACTCACGGTGTGAACTTATACGGAGAACGTGAGGGAAATAATGTATATATATATACCACATATATTCATATACTTGGTATATTTTATATATACACCTAATCCTCTCACTTAGTATTTTACAACTAGGATTTATTACTTAGGTAAAATCCGGCTAACTGAAATTATTTAAGTTTATTAGTTTGCCCAATATAACTTTTATATTGGATTTGTTTAACAATTAATATTTTAGTTCATTAAACACTTTAACAAACTAACTACATTATTGCATGCTATAAGATATTGACTAATTCAACCCCCAGGTCGATTCCCATGTAGAGGTGTTCCCTTACGGTCAACTTAAGTAACTCAACCTAGACAGAACCTTCCTTAGACAGGGTTTCCTTATAGGCAGTATTTTATATTAACCTTTTATTTTTTCGTTTTAAACCTATTTAAAACCAAAAAAATAAAAAGTATATAACCTGAGGCATAATTAATTTCAAACCCCTTTAAAATTAATTATTAATGACCTAGGGTTTGCATGCAACTCTTGATTATATACTTTAATTTCTATTCACCAAACTTATAACACTTATAAATTTATAGAAATTAAAACTATATTCATGCATCGATGACATACATAAATATAACGTTTATATTTACTAAAGTAATGTCATGCTCAATGCAACTTTATTTTCATATAATTAATACAACACTTATATTAACTAATTGTGAAAATAAAACATGTTATCATACATTATAACTATTTTATACATATGATACATGAAAATGCTTGACCTATGGTGAGATTTTAAACTATATGGCATACTTTATGCAACATATATAACTAATTAAGTATACATTCAAAATGCATAATAATTAAATAGCAAAATATACCGGTTTTTGGCTTCCTATAAGAAATGAAACAAAAAAAAATTATTTTTTTAAAACTCGGTGCCTAGGCGCTGCCCCTACCGTTGCACACCAGAGCTCTCGCGTTTCTGCAGCTATGGTAGTGCCTAGGCTCTGTCCACCCGGTTCCTCCGATTTTCTTCACTTCTCTGGTACTATTTCACAACAATTCCGTGCCACAAACGACACCAACTAAGAAACTCAATTTACAGGATTAAACGCCCAAAACAACTGGCTTTTACATTGATAGAATCAACGGAAACAACATACATCAAATGCATAGAAACACCCACCATTTTTTTCCTTGTTATTCAAAACAAGATCGAAAGTAGAGCCTAGGCTCAGATACCACTTGAAGGGATCGGATCCCGCAGCAAAAGCGTACAAACGTGTGTGCTTCGATCTTGTTTTAGAGTTACAACGAAGAAAAAAGCATAAGCATGAGTAAAAGGAAGTTAGTGATATATACCTTTGAAGACACCTCTTCAATGTAGACATCAACTCCACCAAAAAGTCTTCCTCGCTATCCTCTGGATGTTAAGATTCGGTTTGTGGGAACCGTCTTATAATTTGAAAGGGAAACAAAGAGATCGAAAGAAAATTTCTCGTTGGAGTTTTGGAAACTCAACAACCAATGACCGGGAGAGCCGAAAATAAATTGGGGAAACTTCCTATTTATATGGAAGGAGGAGTGAGGTGAAGTCACCACTTTCCCACTCATTTCCCCACTTCCCACCATTAATGGTGGGGAGTGGGAAAACCTCCCATGGTGGAAAGTGGGAGGTTTTTCCTCCCAATTTCCTTTTTCGTTTTCTCTTTTCTCCTTTTTTTCTTTTATTTTAATTAAAACAGTTTTAATTAAAATAATAATTAATTAAATCTAATTTAATTTATTACAATTAAATCTAATTTAATTTAACCAAATTAATATATCACATTAATTTAATTAAATTAAACTTAAATTAATCAGCTATATTAGAATCAAATTTATAATTTTGAATCCAATTCAAAATTAACTTTATATTATAATGTATCAACATACATTATATTAATTGCATCTCATACAATTAACCTTAATTCCCATTAACTAATTTGAACAATTCAAATTCATTTCAAGACCAAATGTTCTTAACTATCCTTTACGAGCTAGCAAGGAGACCTAATGGACCTATAGATTGGAAGCTTCAACGACACAAGATTAATTGATTAAACTCATTAACCATATTAATCAACATTCGTTAACTGTCGGTCACTCCACTAAAGACCTACAGTTGCACTCTTTTCACTGTAGAATATTTTGCGTCCATGGATTTTGACCATTAACGGTAAGTCAATCCTTCACGAGTGTTCGTAACCACAGCTGGATGAAATTACAGTTTTACTCCTGTGTTACATCTTGGACCTTAAGTACCACTGATCCTCTAATGAACAACCCGGTTATAGTCCTACCAATCCTTTATGGTCAAGTCCCGGAGTCAGCACTTAAGAGATTACTCATCTACTTACCCTAAAGTCGAGAATGAGTGAATTCCATCTTGTGTTGTTATGTTTCCAGCTCCCCACTTGATCTCGTCCCCAAGATGGTAGGAATATTGAGTCGGTGACTCGTACCACTCTCACCAATACAAATCAAAGGACGAGCCCTAACAGACAGGAGTCCATAACTCACTCAGGATTGAGATCGAGTTACATGGTCATCCTATTGAAATATTAATCTATTAGCTAACGGTGTTATAGCTAAAGATTATTTATTTGGCGGTTCGATCTTATACAAACTCATTGTATATGATACCCCCACTAGCATGTCTCCATACGAATCACCAAGATCAAGTCATTTGTAACTATTACAAAGTAGGTCGTATCCATACTGTTACTAGGATAAGGTACCCAACATTATCCATATACTATAGACCCTTTAGGTTACTACTGGAACATTATCCACTCTTATATCGAATATATACTGTATATATATACACTGTATATTAAATATATACTGTATATTTGTTATATATTGTTCTAGTTACATGACATAACCTCTGATGTTAGTTTATTAGATTTGGGTTAATGCAATTCTAAGAGAAACATCAATAACAACTTCATTGTATGAGTATTTGTTTTATGTTTACAAACCACGAGTTTAAGACATAAAACCCAATAGCTCCAACATGACTTCAGAGCTTAACATTGTGATTAGTGTTTCATCCAATACTTTCAAGATCGAGCACTCTTCAGCATCTATAGGGTATTTCATCGAATCATACACATAAAATTTTATTTCCTGATCTTGCACCCTCATGGTAACCTCTCTTTTGTGCACTTCCACTAACGCTCTTCTAGTGGCTAGAAATGGTCTTCTGAAGATGATTGCCACATCTTTATATGCATCAAAATCAAGTATAATAAATTCAGCAGGAAATATGAACTTATATACTTGTACCAATACATCTTTGATTTTGCCTTCCGAATACGCAATAGAGCGATAAGCTAACTGTAGAGTGACAGTCATAGGCTCACTTCTCTCATGCCCAACCACTTGTACACTGACAAGGGCATTAAGTTGATGCTTACTCTCAAGTCACATAGAGCTTAACCTATCTTCTGACCTCCAATGGATACTGGCATTGTGAAGCTCCCTGGGTCTTTCATTTTCTCGGGTATCTTGCTGGTCAAGATTGTACTGCATTCCTTGGTTAAGCATACCGTCTCGAATTCACCCAGCCCACTCTTCATTTTTAGAATATCCTTCAGGAACCACACGAATCTAGGCATTTCTTCTAATGCTTCAACCAATGAAATGTTGATATGCAGTTGCTTAAGTACCTCAAGGAATCTCTTGAAATGCCCATCTTGGTTTTACTTCTAGAGTCTTTTTAGATAAGGTGGCATAGGAACATAGTTTGCTGGAGCAGCCGCTTGCTCTGGTTACTTCAGATTTCTAGATGCTTTAGGCATGGATGCCCTAGCAATGTCTGTTCTGGGGGCACCTCACCCTCTTCTTTTTCCACACTTAACTCTTGACCTTCTGACTCGATGGTCTCTGTTCCGTTGTTCTTTTTTTCTCCTGTCTGCTCTACACTATGCTTTGGAGTTACACCCGCCGACTCATCTTTCTGTGTAGCTTCACCTTCTTCTTCGGAGATCTCTGTTAATATTGTTCCTTCACTTTCAACTTATTCTCGATGATGCGCTGGAGGTAGGGCTCTGACGCTACTAATGTTAAAGCTTTACATTGCTCCTTTCCATCTCTTTTAGGCTACTCTATGTCACTAGGGAGCATTCCTCTTGTGCTACTCTTTAGTTCTGTCACTAGTTGGCCAATTTGAATCTCCATGTTCTTCAATGATGCCGTCAGACTCTACAAAATGCAGCTTGGCTCTAAATGTTCAAACATCTCTTCGAAAGTCATCGCTTTTGGTTGCTTTGAAATTGCCTGTTGGTTTTGCCTTGAGAATCCAGGTGGGTACTTGATAACTCTCCAAAAGAGAGGTATTCTAGAGTTTATTTGGGTGATTTTATACAAAAATATGTCAAAGTGTGTCAGTTTTAGCTCTTAAACATCATGAAAAATCTTATAAACCGAACTTCGAACTAAAGTCCTAGGTCTTGAATGCTTTAGCTAAAAAGTGCGCTAAATTCTCTTATTTCTAGCTTAAATGCACAGGTTTGGAAAAAGAAGACAATGCATGAAGAGAGTGCTGAGTCTAGAGAAGAGTGGATGAAGGATTAGCAAGACAGAGTAGATGAAGGCTGGAGCGACGCGACGTGGGAGCATGGAATTACTACACAGTAACAGCCCAGACATGGGAATTTACCATGTCCGTACAAACTTCAGCTGGGTGCCCTAAAAACAGGACCCGATATAAAAGGGAAATGTTGCCCCAACTGACACACACAGATCTCAATACAGACACGATTTTTAGAGCTCAAATGACAAGGAGGAGGAATTTCTCCATTTTTGAGGCAGAAAGCTGACGGCAGAGGGGGATATTTGATTGTTGCATCGAGCTATCATCTTCTTCCTCAATTTTTTACTATTTCCTAGAAATGGGTTGTCTTTTTCCTTTACCCATTGTATTTTCTTTTTTCTCTATGAGCTAAACCCCATTTCGGGGGAGATTTACATGTTGTAACTGAAGAAAAACTAAACCTCTAGCTGTTTCATTTGTTTTTAAATAGAGCAGTTTCTATTTCTTAAATCTTACTTGAGATTGCTGGTCACTTTACTCTGTATGCTAGCTTCTGTATTGACCCGGGAAGGCTTATGGACTGCCGACTTACTATATTTGTGATTAGCACTTTTCTATAGTAATCTGTGGATGATCAGGAATGGGGTCCCCTAATCATGCCTATAACTTATTTTTATTGCTTGGAAACTTAGCAACGAGAGTTATGGGTATCCATGTTTGGGTGTCTCGGGAGGGAACCAAGTCGAGTTGGGCACTAATGAATGTTTGTAAGCTAGAGGGTAGGTTGAGAAGTCGGTGAAAGCATGTTAAGTCTCCCTCACTTTTCCATATCTGTTAACCCCCATTTTCGTTATTCTATGTTGTAACCTCTTTGTGTTATCAGCTTTGTGAAGTATATTTGATACTGAGATCATTTACCGCTTGTTTATTATATTTCGTTTAGTTACAACTCAAACACCGATATTTTATTGTTTTTACATTTTGGTATCTGCGAATATAGTTTAATGTAATCCAAAGTCCCGGTGGATTCAACCTCGTTTCGTGCTACAATCGGAGGTTTCGAGTATACTTGCACGTGTTGTCAACACGGTGTGGACACAATAGTACTACACTTTCTGATGATATGTTGAAGCATTGCTAGTTCCAGCATTCTGTCCTGTCTGGTTGCCGCCCCAACTGAAATTCGGATGGTTCTTCCAACTCGGGTTATAAGTATTTCCATATACATTATTTTTGTTTTACTGTGGCTTTTTCAAATAAAACATTGAAGTAGGATTGCCTAGGCAATTCTCAAATTGGTGCTCTCCTTCACAATATGGGCATGACATGCTATGCATAACATTCACTTTTGCATTGGAAGCTCCAGCATCTCTTGAAGTTATATTCTTCATTTACATGCTATGAAAATCTTCCATCATATCGTCCTCTACTAAGCCCTTAGATGTCGTTGATGAAGTAGTCTTGGACTTGAACAATTGGTGCTTATTGGGCAAAATTCTTTCCAAAATATYAAAGGCTTCAACATAAGGCTTTGACAATAGTGCTCCGTTCGCTGAGGCATCTATTACTAACTTCGTATCCTCATTCAAACCTTTATAATATGTTTCAATCGAAATGCAACGTGGTAAACCATGACGTGGACATTTCTAGAGCAGTCCTGTAAATCTTCCCCAAGACTCACTGAAAGATTCTCTTGGGAGTTGTTGAAAATTGTTTATCTTGCTCCAAAGCTCCGCATTCTTTGATGGTGGGAAGTATTTCATCATAAACTTTTCAACTAAGTCGTTCCATGAAGTGATAGACACGACAGGTAAGGAATCCAACAATGTTCCGACAGTATTCCTTAGAGAATGAGGGAATAACTTCAGTCGCATTGCTTCCTTGCTTATTCCTTCTCCCTTAAATGAGTTTGCCACTTACATGAAATACCGTAGGTGTCTATGAGGATCTTCTGATGCAAGTCTATGGAAAGACCCTACGGTCTAGAGCATCTGAAACATTGTAGGCTTTAGCTTGGATCTATCGGCTTCAATAATGGGGTCTACAATCACTTGATTGAAGTCGTAGAATGCTAGGGCCGCATAAGCTCTGATTTCCTCCTCGATGTCATTTATGAGCAGTTTAACGTTCAAATGAGGTACTGGCGCAACTTGGCCAGCTCCAACCCCTAGTATCCTCTCTACTTCCAATTCAGGCGGATTTGGTGCCTTCGGATTCATTTCACCCCATTCTCTACGATGTTCTCTCTGTTCAGCGCTTCTTCTAAAAGTACGCTCAATTTTTTAGTTAAACTAAAATTCAAACGTAGGGAAATCGTTCATTCACTGTCCAAATCAACCGGAAGAAAGGTGAGAGAGCTCGTTAAGCACTGTATTCGAAAATGCTAAAATCAAAATATGAAAACTCAATCCCCAGCAACGTTGGCAAAAACTTGTTCGATTCCTCACAACTAAGAGAAAATTAGTGTAAGTATATACTAAATAATCGATTGTAGTAAAACAAGGTCGTTTCCACAGGGATTGCTCTTATACATCGACTTAACAATTCATAATACAAAAAAGTAAAATAAAAAGAGTTTGAATGAAGTATTGTGAATGCAATGAAAATAAATTGTAAATAGTAGAAGAAAATAGCTACATATTTATTTCAGTACGATGCTGGTGCATCTAGAGAACAGCCAGATTATGACGAAGAAATAGGTTGAATGTAAATCGAGGGGGATTTGTTCAGATGTTTTCACCCCTTTTAATTATTCTCTAGCAAACCAAGAATATTGAATACCCAAATAGACGTGGTTCTCTCCCGAGATATCCAAACATGCTTAAACCCAACTCCTGTTGTAATGAAAGCAAGCAATAAAAGTCGTTATAGGCACAATAGGACTAGTCTTATCCCTGAGTACTCACCATCCTACTTCAAAGAGAGGAATCTATAGCTAATTTAAGCAATCACGCTAAATAAGGATTCTCCCGAGCCTCAAGTAAGCTAACACACTTATAGTGTTAGCCAAACAAATCAGTGAGATGGACGAATAAAAACACTTCAATTAAACCAGTATTCAAGGCTACTTAAGCACAATCAACAAAAAGCTACAACAAGCTCATCCTCCCTGAAGGTGGGGTTTAGTCCATAACAAAAAAAGAAAGAAAAGAAAAGAAAAGAAAAGTAAACGGTTGGTGAAACAAAAATAGGTTCCATCAGGAAAGTAAACAGCAAGGAAATGGAGATTTCTTCAGCAGCACGATGGTGACGCCAAGGAAAATTGGCCACACCTTCAGCTCCTTCTTCGATAGAAGATGATGACAAGATGGGGAATATTCTCTGAAATGAATGTTCTCTTTTGTTATGTGTGTTGTCCCCCCTTTTTGTGGCTAGGGTATATTTTCCTTTTATATCGGGCCCTTAAAACTAGGGCAGCACCTGGAAGCTGTATGGACACGGTGAAAACTGATGTGATGAGTTACTGTACAGCGATATGTGCTAGGTATCCGGATGACCTTAAGCTCCAACATATATGCTCTATTTCGACACGCTCTAGCAGAACCCTCAGCAGACTTGGTGGCACTCAGCTTCTCCATTCTAAATTCTACAATCCTTGTTCAAAACATCAAGGATTAAGCGTAATTCATTCAAATTGAGGAAATTAAGAATTGTAATAGCTTAGGACCCTAGCTAGTTGATTTCTACTACTTTCCATGATATTTTAACGACCCTCACATTTTTGCACACATATAACCCAAATTTATACCACAAAACATACTATTTTAGAGAGTTATCAATATTCTCGAAAGGCTAGGAATCGTCCTAGTCGGAGCTCTAGTCGGAGCTCCTCTACTCGAAAAAGTACCTTGGAACATTAGGTCTCTAGAGGTTTACTCACGGCCGAATGGTTACCACGTATTCAATTCAGACTCGAGGGTAGCCTAGGAACTTTGAGTTTTCTCAGAAGGCTACGAATCGTTAGAGTGGGACTCGGAAAAGCGCCTTGGAACATAAGATCTCCAGAGGTTTGCTCGCGGTCGAGTGGTTGTCATGTAAGCAATTCGAACTCGGGGGCAGTTTTGGAACTTTGAGTATTACTTAAAGGTTAGGAATCGTTCGAGTGGGAGCCTTCGCCGGAGCTCCTCTACTCGAGAAAGCACCTTGGAACATCAGGCCTCCAGAAGTCTGCTCGCAACCGAGTGGTTGCCACGAAAGCAATCCAGACTCAGGGGCAGCCTTGGAACTTTGAGTATTCCAAGGGCAGATAGTGGCGCAGCACTACGTAGCGTCTCCATATGGTGCAGTGTACTAATTGCCTCTTTTGGATGTGCTGGGATTCAGTCTCGGTTTGCGTGGGCAGTAATCGCCACTTTGGTATCTGTTTTGTCATTAAGTCGCGTACGTCTCGAGACAAATCTTTTTTGCAGTTCGGTGTGTCGCTTTGACTTGTGTGGGAGGTGGAGCAACCCAGTTTTTTCGAAGCAACACTTGGACGGCTGATGCAACAGCTGGTGCTTGTCTCCTTTTCCTTTAAATCGGAGACTTGCGCCACATTTCATTGCCATCCATCTCTTGCTCCATCTTCCATTTTTCTTTTTCAAAAAAAGAAAGAATGAATGTCTGGTGCTTCCAATTACGGCCCCATTCGCATTGATACTCCCTATGATGCGGGCCCTGCCTCTACTGAGGGGCACCCCTCTGATGAAAGGGAGGACTACTGGTATCCAAATGTTGGATAGATTTCAGAGGAAGAATACTTCGAAGAAAAGAAGGAGTTGTAGGAAGAGGGAGAAGAGGAGGAGGCTGGACCTGAAGGGGAGGTAGACATGGTGGTGAGGCTCGTCATTGAATCCTCAACGATGAGGATTTGACGAACCTTGCTATACCAGGCCTTGGAATCCTCCAACCCTTACCTCACTAAGCGAAGAGGAGCTCGTTGCACGAATCCCCATGTTGGAGGGAGAGCTCCGTCAAGCAAGGTAAGAGCAGAAAGAGGCAGAAATGAGTCGCCAGTTTGTAGTGGCGATAGCTCGGGAGGTCCTCATCGGAATGGAGGAGATTGAGAAGACCTATCAAGCCTACTTTTGCCGAGTGAAGCGCATGGAGAGGAAGCTTGACGACCAATGGCCTAGGGCTTAGTTATTTATTTTCTCCTTTAACTTTTCCTGTATTTCTTGGTGGCTTCGTGAGCTTTTCTCTATGTAATCAGGGAGCTTTTAGTCCCCCTTATGTGAATGAAATTTTGCTTTCTTTTGTGTCATCTTTACTTCATTTTGCACTCTTTGCATGTCTATTGTTCTTCGATGCGAATCCTAGTTTGAATCCCAAGGCAACTTTGAGTACACAATGAGTGATTTGAACCTGGTGTGGTGCTTGGTGTGGCTATAAAATGAGCCAAGGAGTCGTTTCCTCTTTTTCCTATCTTCTTTTCGTAGCTCTCCGTGATCAATTCCTCGTTTCTACAGCATGATGGTTTTCCCAAGCCAACAGAACCTCAAGGATCGTTGTCCTCTTCTAAGTTGGTCTTTCTATCTTGACTAGCGGCTTGCTGATCTGGCACGCGTGCGTGCGGTCGCTAAGAGACGTGCCCGCCCCGTGAAGAGATTTTTCAAGCAGATGGAGTTTGCTCTCCGGTAATTGGGACAACGTATTTCGGAGTTGGAGGAGATGATGGACCTTTAGTAATATGAAGGCACTCTCGGCGGGATTTCGCTCGCTTGATGTTTTTCCCCCCCTTTTTTTGTAACCAATACTGGTTGCCGTGGTCATATCACCATGCCTAGCATTTGTACCCGTTTCAACTTTTGTTGAATAAAATAGAATTCTTTTTGTTTCGCAATTCGTCTGTTCTTTTTCCAGTAGTTTATGCATCGGTGCGACAGCTTACGCACCGTCGCAGTGGTCGGTGCGTACTGGCAACGCGGGTGGCGCGTGTGGGGTGCACTTTATTGGGTTACACCCCTTCAGGTTCCTCCCACGCAAACGTTTCAGCCGTCATAGGACGCGTGTCTAGTGGCCTCATAATGCTTTAGGGTTGTCGTCGCTTCGTTTCTTGCAACCGTAGTTAAGGCTGGGAATTAATGTCGTA
>NW_019104627.1:153629-178030 GCF_001995035.1 Momordica charantia
CCGATGATGTTCTACGTGACAGCAATGGTTTTCCCCTCGTAGGATGAGAATGTCGTCAAGGTCACGCGACTACGGTGCGTGTTGACCGATATGAAGAGTTTCACCCACAACCAAGCAGACTAGGCAAATTATTTCTATAAAGCTGATGTCACTCTCGACATAGAGAAAGCCGAGTTGGAGACTGAGATTGAAAACCTCCGTTCTCGTAATGAGGCTCTTTGAGATCACGTTTCGACCTTGGAGCATGCCTTGGTCATCAGCGTGGGGAGTCACGAGTGCTCCTCAACTGGTTGTCGCAAAAACATCAGGCGTCGTCGATCTACTCGGAAGGCATATGCTCGGAAAGAGACAGTCATCCAGGCAGGCGACAGCTCGTACGCGTCTGGCTGTCCCAAGTGCTCGGCTACCATTAAGGGAAGATAGCACAAGAACCGTTGTAATTTTGTGTAACCCATCCGTTTATGTACTAATGAAAATACTGTTTGCCATTTCCCCCTTTTTTATTCTTTTTATGTTTAACGAAATGGTGCTAGCTTTGATTTGCTTTGCTCGACCTAGGTTCTAAGGAGTTGTGATTATACAGATTTCCACCCCTGCTTAGGTCGTGTCCTATTCTTGGGGTGGGTAGGGCACTACGTCTAACGGTACCACACAAACTCAAAATGATAGCAAAGAGAGAATTTTCCATTTCATTTAATCATAAAAAGATATATACATAGTAAATGGCTCACATTTCTTCTAGGGGTAGTACACGCGGAGATGCTTAGCATTCCAGCGATGTCGGAAGGGCTTGCCGTGTAGATCTTCTCGTGTGTAGGTCCTTGGTTGGATGACGCTGGTTACTCGGTAGAGACCCCCAGTTAGGGCCGAGTGCACCATCCGATCGGTCTTTTGTGCTTAGCATCACTATTCTGAGTACCAAAGTTCCGACTTTGACTTGCGCTGCTTTACTAAATTGTAATATCTGGTTGCTCTGCTTTGATGCTGAGCAACACGGAGGCGAGTCTAAGGAATTCAAGATTTCTTTTGCATTCATCTTTTCATTGAAAGCTTCTATCCTTTGGCATGGGTAACTCCATTTCCATAGGCACTACCGCTTCCGTGCCGAAATACAAGGAGTATGGGGTCTCGTTAGTGGTAGACCTCTAAGCGTTCCTATAAGCCTAGAGTACGCTGGGGAGCTCCTCGGCCCAGAGGCCGTTAAGCCCCTCGAGCTTTGCTTTCAGGATCTTTTTGATAATATTGTTTACGGCTTCGACTTGTCCATTGGTTTGAGGATGCACCGGGGACGAGTTGAGGTGCTTGATTCCCATATTCGAGCAAAATATTTTAAAGTTTACGTTGTCAAACTGCTTGCCATTGTCGAAGATGATTGTGTTGGGAATGCCAAATTGGCAGATGATGAATTTCCATACAAATGCGGTTACGTTTTACTCGGTTATGGTGGCGAGCGACTCTGTTTCTACCACCATTTCGTGAAGTAGTCAACTACAACGACTACAAACTTGGTCTGGCCCTTTCCCATATGGAACGTGCCGATCAGATCAATCTCCCACTGCACGAATGGCCAGGGTGCAGTTAGGTTTGTCAGTTGCTCCGAACGGAGTCTAGACACGACGGCTGTTTACTGGCATCGATCGCACCTGTGCGCGAACTTCTTACAATCTTTTCTCAAGGTTGGCCAGTAATACCTTTGGCTTAAGATCTTGTTCGTGAGTGCTCGGTCGACCAGGTGGTTACCGTAATCGCCTTCGTGTACTTAACTGAGTACGTACTTGGCTTCATCGGGCCCACATATTAATGGAGTGAAAATGAATACCCTCTCTTGTACAAGACCCGATCCCTGAGAAGGTAGTGGGTTGCCCACCTCCTGAGTCAGCGGGCCTCCACCTGGTCCTTAGGCAACTCCCCATTCTCCAGTGCTTGATAATGGGAGTCCTCCAGTCTGCAACCTCCGAGTGGTTGATGTTCATCACTTCAAGCTTAACGAGACTTAAATCGCGCATGATTTCAACCATTACCATTCGGGTGGCTCCATCTTGTAAAATGACGCTACGTGGGCCAGGGCATCGACATTAGTATTCTTGGATCATGAGACCTACTTGATAGTGTGGATCTCGAAGGAATTTAAGACTGGTCGCACCTTTTGGAGATATGAGGCCATTCGCCCGTCCTTTGCCTGGTATTCTTAGTTGACCTAGTTGACTACCAATTGTCAGCCGCTGAGGACACTGACATTACGGACCCCATCGACATTGCTAATTGGAGTCCGACAATCAATGCCTCGTATATGGCCTCATTGTTAGAGGCTAGAAACTTGAAGTGTAAGACATACTAGTGGCGACTTCTCTCCAGACTGGTCAACAAGATTCTTGCCCCGCAGCTCTATTCGCTAGTCGCTCCGTCAATATAGAGCCTCCAGTGCCCTGGAGTGGTCTCTGAGACGTCTTGGACTAGTGCTGGGATCAGCTCGGCTATGAAGTCCGCCAAGATTTGTCTTTTTACAGATGTTTTGGGAAAGTACTAGATGTCGTACTCGCTCAGCTCGACTGCCCACTTCATGATTCTCCCTTAAGCCTCCGGCTTCTGTAGTACTTGTCGAAGCAGGTGGTCGGTTATAACTATGATCCGATGCTTCTGGAAGTAGGGGCGTAGTCTTTAAGCCGAGACGACTAACATTAAGGCCATTTTCTCGACTTGAGTGTAGCAGGTCTCTAGCCCTATCATGGCTTTGCTAATCTAGTACACCAGGGACTACTTTCCGCCTTCTTCTTTAATCAGTGCCAAGCTGACTGCACTTTCTGACATGGCCAGGTAGAGGCATGCGTCCTCTCCTGGATTCGGCTTTGCGAGGAGGGGTGTCAATGCCAAATACCATTTTAACTGCACGAGAGCATGCTCACTCATTCGTCCATTCAAACTTGCCTTCCTTTCTCAAGGTTTTCAAGAACGGTAAACATTTGTTACAGGACTTAGAGACGAACTTGTTCAGGGTGGCGATTTTCCCGTCCAGGCTTAAAAGTTGCTTCAAGTTGGTTGGAGATTTCATATCTAGACTGGCTTGGATCTTCTTGGGGTTTGTCACGATCCCTCGTTGATGAACTATGAAACCGAGGAATTACCAAACGTAACCCCGAAGGCGCACTTAGCCGAGTTGAGCTTCATGCCATGACTTCTCATGACTTGGAAGGCTTCGGATAAGTCCTCATCATGTTGCTTAGCGGTGAGACTATTGACGAGAATGTCGTCGACATAGACCTCCATTTTTCTCCTAATTTGTGAGGCAAATATATTGGTCACCATCCTCTGGTAGGTGGCCCTGATATTCTTTAATCCGAACGGCATGACCTTATAGTAGAACAAACCTTGTTTAGTGATGAATGAGGTGTGTTCCTTGTCCACGAGATGCATCTTAATCTGATTGTATCCTAAATACACATCCATGAACGTCAGCAATTCATGCTCGACGATAACGTCCACTAGCTGGTTGATTCTCAGGAAAGGGAAGCTGTCCTTGGGGCAGGCCTTGAAGGTTGGTGAAGTCAACGCACATTCACCATTTCCCGTTAGCCTTATTGACCAGGACCACGTTAGATAGCCAATCTGGATATTGGACTTCTCGGATGAAGCCAACTTTGAGCCGCTTGTTGACTTCCTCTGTCGTGGCGATGTTTCATGTGACATCCATGGCCTTTTTCTTCTGTCTTACCGATTTAGCCTCTGGGTCGACATTCAACCGGTGTACAGCGACAGAAGGGTCGATCTTAGACATGTCCTCGTAAGACCAGACAAAAACGTCAGCATTATTTCAGAGGAACCTGATTAGGCCTTCCTTTTCGTCACTCGGTAGCCCTACTCCCACGTTGGTGGACGTCTCGAGTCCCAAGATAAATACAGACTTTAGTTCTTTGGCCGACGAGATGCTCTTTTCTCGCTCTTTGGTACTTGTTTCCGATGTCTCTTTTGTCACATGAGCGCTTGGGTTAGTCGCGGAGGCTGGTTCCACCATGCTAGCTTCTTTCGGGCTGGTTGGTTGTGCGACGAGATTATCAACATTGGTGGTTTCTCCTGAGGTGGATGTCCGTGACCCGCCAGGGTCAATTCCAATCATGCATACGACATTGGGTTCTTTCGTGGCTGTTGCATAGCATTCTCGTGAGGCTTGTTACTGCCCGACCATGGACTTCATCCCATTAGCGGTAGGGAACTTCATCACCTAGTGGTAGGTGGAAAAGACGGCTTGGAAGTTGTGTATAGCTAGTCTCCTCATAGTGGCGTTGTACGCTAAAAGACCATCAATTACTACGAACTCCTCGACCATAGTAATAGCTCTCTTGCCCTTCTCCAAGGTCAGTGGTACTTCGATGCTACATTTGGGGTATACTTTCATACTTGAGAAACGGACAAGTAGAAAGGGACATCTCTTTGGTTTGGTGGAATCCCATCTGAAGGTTCACAGCACCCTCAGCGTGAGAACATTGGCTGAACTTCCACCATCCACCAATACTTCGTAGTGGAAACGTGGTCGATATCTGCAACTATCACGAGTGCATCGTTGTGCGGTTGCAGCTGGATATTGGCTTCTCTATCATTGAAGGTTATGGGGGATTCGGGCTCGACTACTCTCGCAGTCAAAACTTCTTGAGCCACTGGGCCGTTTGAGGCTTATTC
Source organism: Momordica charantia (assembly GCF_001995035.1). Next base: position 158,301 of record NW_019104627.1, read on the forward strand.
CCTAAATAGCCCCCGCAGACCCTCTGTTGATGGTCAGGATGGCTTGAGGCGGTTACCGTTGTATTTCTTGGGCCGACGGTTCGGCGTAGAGCTCTCATAGATGAACTCCTTCAGGTATCCTTGCTGAACCAGGGACTCGACTTGATCTTTGAGATTACAGCAGTTTACCGTGTTATGTTCATGGTTCTGGTGGAACTTGCAATACTTGTTTTTGTCCTTCTTGACATAATCATTTTTAGTCCATTCCGGCCACTAAAGTAAGCTGTCGATAGGCCTTCCATCGATCCTCGCGAGTATCTGGTGCACCAAGATATGCGTAAGGGTGTATTTCCCAAAGTTGGGTGATCGGTCCACTTTGGACTTGGATAGGGACAAGCCGGATTCCGTTTTGGTGGATGTGGATCGGTTAGACGACTTGTCTTTGTCCTTGAGACAATTTGGTGTGCTTTTTGCTCAGGGATTTGACTTCGAGCAACTCTTTTCTAGCTATATGTCGATGGACCAGGCCATAAGATCAGTCATGGTCTCGGCTAGGAATTCTCCCAGGAAACGGGCAATTCTCCTATCTTTAATTCCACTGAAGAGTACCCACAGAGCCATGCTTTCATTGCAGCTAGGCACCCGCAGTCGCTCTATGATGAAACAGGCTACGTACGACTTTAGGTCTTTGTCAGGTTTCTGCCTCATAGACTTGAGGTATGTCTGTCCTCCGATTGACACAGGAGTAATGAAATTGGCCGACAAAATTGTGGGAGAGATCCTGATAACTCGCAATGGAATATTGAGCAAGATTCTGAAACCATTGTCGGGCAGAACCTATGAGCGTTCTTGAGAAGCCCCGACACTACTGAGCATCGTTGACCAGGCTTGCCTCATTGCGTCATGGTAGGAGGTGGCATGATCCACCGGGTCAGAAGTTCCGTCATACTTATCAATCCGCTAGCCTTTGAATCATTTCGGGAGTTCTACAGCCAAGATGCTGGCTGTGAATGGTTCTTGAGCGATCTTCAATGGTTCATACGTACTGAGTGGTAAGTCCTTGACCCTCAATCCTGAGTTCTATTTTTACCCGGTTGAAGATTTATTTCTTCATGCGGTCCAACTCTTCCGGGTCAATCCCCGCTTGGGACCCACTTGGGTGGCTAGACGTTTCGATGCTAGTCTGGGATTCCATGTTTGAGCTGGTTTCCCCTCGTCGGGCTTAGCCTTTGTTATTTTTGTCTTGAAGATCCTTCGAGTCTTTGGCGAGTCCAAGCGCCACGAGGGTGTCCTCATCATTGAGGCCCTCTCTTAGTGGGGCTCAAAGTTCTCCCTTGGCTCTCTCTCCTTTGCTTGTGCTTTCGTTCAGAGGGCACGGAGCTTCGAAAGTCTAGTCAGTGAGGATGACATCGACGAGCCTTTCGATTTGGGCGGACATGCAGGCATTGACTGCTCGCATCTCGTTCCGAAACCTCAAGCCTTTCGATTTGGGCGGACATGCAGGCATTGACTGCTCGCATCTCGTTCCGAAACCTCGAGCTTTTGCGATGGGGATGTACCACCTTTCATTTACCAAGGTGGCCAATAGCGCGAAGGGGGTTGAGAGTGTCTCGCACTCCCTTGACTTTTTGAAGGGCAGGAGGAGTTGGAGTGGCTTTGTTAACTGATTTGTCGTGCCGATGCTCCACATCAACGAACTATTCGTAGGATGATTCTTTGTTCGAAGTCATTTTAGTAATGCCCTTAGTGAGTAGAACTAGTTTTCGTTTGGCTTAAAAACGTCACTCCCCACAGACGACGTCAACTATTGACGGCGAATTTTGGAGAGGTCCATGTGTCCCTCAGACGAGTAGGTTTGCCAATGAGCAAATGAGCCTGCAACTAGAAAACTCGACATCGGTGCGGTGTCCCGCCTAATACACTCTGCGCTCAAGTTAGTGATCGAAATAGGGAATAAGAAAATACACCTTAGGTATAAGTGACAGGTTTTTCACTCGGTGAAGGTGAGGGTCATTCCCTTTTATAAGCTCGGATGGCCGACTAGGAAGGACGACGATTGAGATGGCAGGGACGCGTCGCACTGTACAATGCCTAATGGGAGCGTACCCTCCGACATTGGTGGATGGCACCTTGACCTGCAGGCTTGGAACCTGCCACCTACCATTGGCAAGTTGCGGGGCTCGGCGTGCTCCCCATACTGTGGGAGTGTAGGCGTGTTTCCCCTACAATCGTAGTGTACGGCCTATAACGCCTGTGGTTTCATGCCTCTCTGTGGCAGACACGTGTCCTGCTCGGTTTTTAACCAAAACACAGATAATATCATGAGAAATTGGGTGCAAAATAGACGAATTGCAATTGGTGCAATAACAATTTGTATTGGATATGTCATTGCATTATTAGAAATTTATCAAAACATAAATTACATTACAAGATCTTCATTTGAGCCTTGAATAGAAAGAGAAGAAGTAAGATATTTATTGATAAGATTTATTTCCAATGTGGAACGAAGTAGAGACAGCTTGCGAATGGTCTCATTAGCATTTAGGAGATTAGTTGACATACTTAAGGGTGCAAGATAGATTAAAGATAGCCAATATAGTTCTATAGAAGAATAAGTAGCCAGGTTTTTGCATATTTTAGCCCATAACGTGAGAAATAGGACAATTAAATTTTTCTTTCGTCGAAAAAGTGAACCAATGAGTTGGCATTTTCATCTAGTCTTAAAGGCAATTATATCATTGAAAGAAGAATATCTAGTTCAATCAAATGAAACTTCAATTCCTCTTGAAATTCAAAATAGCACAAGATTTTTTCCATATTTTAATTCATATTAACCATTAAATATTTATTATATAAGATTGTGTTGGGGCCATTGATGGAATACATATGCATGTAAAAGTATCAAAAGAAAATGCATCAAGATTTAAGGGAAGAAAAGATTTTCCCGCATATAATGTTTTAGCAGCATGTACATTTAATTTAAGGTTCAATTATGTGTTACCGAGGTGGTAAGGAGCTTCTTCATATTCTCAAATTCTAGAATATGCATTATTAAGAGAAGATAGTATAAGAGTTCCTTTAGGTGCGTGCATGCATACATACATACATATTCTTCCGGTAAGTTTTTTAGTTCCTAAAATCCAGCTGCCGCATAAGTTGTCAGTTCAATGATATATTTGTCACCAAAAGAGAAGGCAATTATAGGATAATATTTGACCAATTTGTTTTAAGTGTATTTTTGTCCAATTTAAATTGTTGGATTGAACAATAGCAATATTTACATTATTAGATAGTTTTGGTTATTTTTCAAATCGCTCTATTTAATATGGTCAATTCTCTAGTTACCTCAGGGGCAACTAGAGTTTAAATAGTACCGTCGAAAAATAGTGCGATTTGAAAAATGGCTAAAAGTATCCAAGATCATAAAAATGGCTACCAAGTAGTTATCGTTCACGTTAGAATTTAATATAGACAAATATACCCTCCCATCAAAATAGCTAAAATTATTATACGATTACCCCTAAAATTTTATGGTAAAAATAACCTTTAAAACAACTCTTTGCTACAGCTTGATCTTAGGAAATAAAATAGTGAATCAAAAAACATTTAAGTTCAAAATTTCAAAAATAAAATCTAGATTTAGAAATTTCAAAATTTCAAACATGAAATCTATAAAATGAATACTTTGAAATAAAAAAAAAAGTTAAGATGCAGGAGAGTATGAAATATGACCTAACAAAACATAAAATCAATGCAGAAAAGTGGAAAATGAGTAGAAAAATAGGATTGAAAAATCAAATATTGCTTTTAAAAACTACGAAGGAAGTAGCTACATTGGGAGACACAATAATTAATACCATGACAACCTTTAAACTCACGAATCGTCTCCTTCTTCTCCAAAAAACATAATTGATCCTTGGCATTGGAATATATTTTTTAGGGACGTGCCTTCGATGGAAAATACTGAAAGGGCAGTGTTTCCATACATCTATTGATGCTACTAGACTCATCAAGAAAAATTTAAACCTCCCATCACCATCAACCTCATGGGTTGTGTACATCCCTGAAAACATATGGGGTAAATATGCATATAGACAGAATAAAGACAAAATAAGTAGTAGACAGAATAAAGACAAAATAAGTAGAGACAGACACGGTACTTAGATTTTTCTCGATCAGCCTGGCTGCAAAAGACGCGATGAGAGCAAACGACTGTTTAGGTGGCCCCTTAATGAGTTTAAAGTCTTCTCTCTTCTTCTCCAGACCTTGTCATAACTAATATTGATTTCATGCTTCTTCGAAACGTAATCAATTATGTCACATGGACTACAACGTCTCTCGTTGTTCATGCCTAACATTATCTTCACACATTTACTTATCATTGTGTTATTGTCGCTTGCCTTTGGTCATTACGAACAACAACAATTGAACAAGTGTGCTCCAGTACGAGTTTTCTAACAATCCATAATTTAACGTCGCCATATCGAGATGAGCGAACATACCAGTTGCATGTTTCTTCGATGCACCTTACAACTTTTAATGCAATTGCATAAATAGTCTTCTTCAATTCTTCCTTATTTTGAAAAACATATAATTCTTCCAACGAGAAATTAGAGGGAGCACAGTCAAAATCAATAGGGTCCATGAAGATAAATTTCTTCCCCCTGAGGTAAACTACGTTTTGAGTGACTTTCGCACTTTCGTTGCCCCCATAGATGACGCTATATACGGGGTCAGTATCCACAATTATGCAGCAGTCGTTGCCCATGACATTCGACAAAAGTAATATGGCCTACACCACATCCCTGTCTATTGATTGCCTCATAATGATTGACTTGCTCACACTATTTTTAAACAATGAAAGCACGTAATTTTCTTTCCTTCTGGAAAATGATCTTTAGGGATATATGCAATGAGTTGTTGTAGGGTGAAATCGAATAGAATTGAAATGTGCTAAAACCGTGGCTAGGAGCAATTGCATAGAATTCCCACATTACTTGATTTAAAATCTCAAATAATAGAAATGATGATTGATGGAACTCGTGTAAGACTATTTAAGGAGAACTAAAATGGTGACTGCCGTGGAATTTATTAACGAATTTGTTAAGTTTGTTCTACACTCTAATTAAATTTTGTTGTAGACAAATTAATATATTTTAAAATAGTTTGAATGATATTAAGAATAATAATAAGTTAGAATGACATTCAAAATAAGTAGATTTAGCCACTTGGGTATGTAGAGATTTTTTAAGAACGTGATTACAGGGAAATTTATTACTTGGAGGTTTCTTCTATACTTTGATTATATTAATTAATAAGATTTTAAAATAATTTGAATGATATTAAAAATAATAGTTAGTTAGAAGGAGTTAAAAATAGGTAGATTTTGTCGCGGAGATTTTAGGGATTCACAGTTAGGGACTCACATGCGGATGATTTCTGGAATCTGGGGTGTTGAAAATCTAGAGGGGTAAAATGGCCATCTGTACAAATTATGGGTCACTTTTCATTAACATGTCCTGTACGTAGCCCTAAGTCATGCAAAAATTACCAGAACCAAATAAAATAACTAATTGACAAACCACGGACTAAAAGTTAAACTAACTTGAAATGGGGTGGGTATTACTCGTCAATTTTAGAGTTAAATTCAGAGGACGAGTTTTCCTAAAATAATGTAGCAATCAAAGGAAACTAATTGCATGAGAACATCAAACTAATTACAAGTAGTTATGAAATATCTAATTGGGATTGCTTAAGACTAGGGAATTAATTAATTCCAAAGAATAGGAAACTAATTAGTTATAATATTTTTAACATATTTCCCACAGAAATGTCAGGAGTTCGAATTTCCACTTCCACATGTTGTATTAAAAAAACAATATAAATTATAAATGAGTAGGAAAGGTAGGCATCTTATGCAAACTAAGTAACCCAACAAAAAAATATAAGAAAAAATAGTTAAAAGTTATCATCCTTGTATGAGTTACAAATATCATGTTAACAAAAAGTTAACCAGACCAAACAAGCCTAAAAAAAAAAGCAAGATACACCAGGATCATGTAAAAATATCAACAGATCCCCAACAGCCAACAGCCAATCTGCTAACCCTATTTTCACACACCAAGTCACCAAAGAAACAACTCCAATTAGCACAATCAGAAACAGGGGAAAAGAAAAATGAACAAGAATCACATATCAACAAGTTTCTTTCCATATCCTTCAACGGTTAGATTAGATCGGACATCCTTCTCCGGTGACGAGATAGCGTAACTCTCGAGTTCGGATCAGATGAAGTTACCAGTTTGCTTTGTGGCAATGGCAATGGCAATGGATCTTTCTTCAACTCTGGGCCATTGACTTTAGGATTTTCTGTTGAGAGGGTGTCGGATTCTGCATACCGCGATTTCTTATTTGAAATTTGTAAACTTGCTCTGATACGAAAATCTGAGTAACTAATGGACTGGGAACTTGAGAATTGGACAGAGCTTCTCGTTCCGAATCTCAAACTTTTCGCTCTCCCCATCACCACTTTGTTTTCTGCAGCACTTTGTCTTTGGCGACTCGCCATTGTCGAAGTCATGAAACGAGGCAAAGAACTTGAAATGATAGTTTTACTTGGAGCTTTAGATTTCTTGGGTGTGATTATGACTTCCTTTCGATCTTCCTCGGGTGCTATATCGTTCGTCTCTGGAGTTTCGATACATGGATGATGATCAGTAGAAAATAGTTTCTTGTTTTCGCTTAGTAGAAACTCGGCCTTCTGTATTTGGTTCTTGACTTTCTGGCATTCCTCTTGAGCTTCCTTCATGGTTTCATCAAGCTCTGCAATTCTTCTCTCTCTTTGCTTCTTCAAGTCCTAAATTGGAAAGGTGTAAAGGACTCACTTTTCAAGAATATCCAGAAATCACATTTGAAATACTGAGAAGCTTTAGAATTCTACCTCCTGTAATTCTCTACTTGTCTCGATCGCTCGTGCTCGCTTCGCGAAACTCAACGAGCATATCGTTTCCGCCACATCTTCTTCACACGGACTTAAATGCACAAGCATCAACACCTTTGAACCATCACCTATACAACCCGTTCAAAGTCACTTCAAAGGATATATTGTAATTGCTTCTTTCGAAACTTTAGGAGACTTTAGGAGTGCATTTGATTGGTGATTTAAAAATAGGAATTTGAAAACAAGAGATTTAACAAAAACGGTATTGTATTTCGTGTCTTCACTCTTTTTTAATGTGAATGTTATTTTTAAAATATTCACTTTCTAGGTCACAATTTACAGAATCCAAATAGACAAACCCACTGAACAGAAATTCACAAAATTCATTTGATTGGATGAATCTAAAAACAAGAAATTGAATCTAGAGAAGATACCAAGCGAAACCAAATGAGCTCGAGAGCATAGATTCATAACTAAGATCACAAAAAATTACAGTAGTAATTTCATTCATGACATTGGTAAGGATAATGGATAGTTTCTATGGTGTGAAAATTCAAATCCTTCATACACAAGTAAAATTTAGCCTTTTGCTTTATTCTTGTCAAAATCTTCAAAAACTCAGACAATCTTTAAGGAACAATGTACCATAAAGAAGATACCTAGGGAATCTTTGAGTATTTGAGTTAGCTTGCTGTTTCTGCAACCAAGGAAACAAAAACAGAACTCAGAAAACAACCAGTTTCATTGGTCAAAGGAAAAACACTTCAAAAGTTTTCGTAATGGGAAAACTTGCCTGTAAGGTACATGACCCCTCTTCCTCCTTAGAGCTGAAATAACATCCCCCAAAGCCGAAAGCGAGAGATTTATTGCTCTTCCCTCATCGAGCGTCAGACCGCATGCCCCAGTTTTCAACAACCTCTCGCTTCCTCCAAGATCCACCATCCATAGTTTGCTTACTTCGGTTTTAGCTTTTGAAGCATCCGTGCACCGATAAATGGTGACCTTTGTTAAGCTAGATATATGAAGCTAAGAAGATAATGTAACTATCAAGCCAAAATAATCCAGAAAACAAGTTGGTGAGTACTGAAAAGACGAGAAAATGCACCAGTGCGATCGGCTAGACGTTTCATTCACATTAGTCCAGGAAGTAGATCGAATCCGCCTTCCCTTATTATACAACCATCTTGCTTTTTCAAAATCAGGAATCGGCACTTCCGTGAGACCCTCTATCTCGACAAACCCCTTTTGATCTGTTTGAATGTTGAGATTGCTGTAGCAGAGTTAGTCAATTCATAGTAAGCAAATGAATAATTTGGCTCACCACTTGAATGCATTATGGATCAATTCTGGCATTTACCATCTTTCATACATTCTTGAGCCTGCCTTTGGGGCCAGAAGGTCTCTTAGACTGCCCATGTAAACCTCCAACATACTCATGGAAAATGTTATGGTACACGAATTCGCGACCGAGGTTTGTCGAAAGAGCATATCGAGAGCACGCGGGACTATCCCTGGCTGCTCCATTCTGCCATCCTGTTCAATTGGCAACACTTTAAGCAATAGAATTTCCTCAGCATAACGGCAAGTTTTTACACATTACTGACCATTGTATATGTCTTTCCCGTGCCCGTTTGACCATAAGCTATTATACATACGTTTCGACCATCGAGAGCGGATTGGATTATTGGTTCAACCTCAACATAAATTTCGTCTGCTCATTTTTTATCAAGAATGAAAGATATAGATTCAGCTACAATTCAAAACTGATTCAAAACACACATCAATATGTTAGATAAGAGCTAACCTTGGGATGCTTCTTTGGAGAAAACCTTATCAAATTCAAACTCCTTTCTACTTCCCAACGAGCGAACCATGACCTTTTCTCGTTCCAATGAAATGGGGTCACAAATCCTTCTCCGATCTGTCAATAGGAATGGGCGAACTCGACAGAACACGCGAATGCTTCCTGAAAATAGGTCAAACTACAAGGTCATGATTTAGACACTAACAAGAAAAACAGCATTCTAGAAGGTTTATAAGATTTCATCCGGCGATGAAATGAGTAATCCATGTATATATAAACCTTGTAAAATCCATTTATCTTTTTGATGTGCGATACTTAACCAACACTAACAGAAAAACAGCATTCTACAAGGGATCAAGATCAACCATCAGTTCACAACCTTTAATGTCTAGAATCTTATTCAACGCTTCTCTCCGCTTTTCGTCCGAACGCCTCAGCTTCAATCTCAATTGTTCGATTTCGCCTAGAAAATCAAGTCAATCCAACCATTTTTACACCATGAAAAACCAACACAAATTGTTACAACTCCTGAAGTAGTAAGAACCTCACCTTCTAGATTCAATATTGACTGATGGAGCTCAGTCTGTGTATGCTCTGGAACAACACTCACATCTGTACAAATAGACCCGAGTGCGAGCAGGGGCGAACCCGACGACATCGGAGCTGGAGGGAGCCCAGTAGAGGAATCTGAGCTTGATCCCACAGGGGATGAGGATTTCAATAACATCTCTTCTTTCTCTCCACAAATGAACATTTTATGAAATGCAGTACTCAAGAAACGAAGACCCAACTTTGAAATGAGAATATCAAACACAAAAAGGGGGGAAAATCAACATAAATTGCTCTTCAAATAAAGGAGAACAGAAGTCAAAAATGGGAAAAACAGAATCTAATCCAGGGAAATGGAGCAGTTCTTCACAAACCCGAGATCAAAAACGTTTTTAAGAATGAAGTTTAAAACAAAGCAAAAAAAAAAGCTACATCTGGGTTTGGGACATGGGATTTAAGAAAGAGGAAAAACAGAGCAAGCCCTAGAAAATAAGCATCAGAGAGAAGAAGAAGAGTTTTCAAACAAAAAAGAAAAAAAGCAAGTGGGTGTGGGAAAAAAAGGGGGAAAAAAGAGGTGGGTGGAGTGAGTAACTTTCAAAAGTTTCAATAATTGAACACTCCACAAGAACCCTGATTGAGAGGTGGTGAAACTTCTTCCACAGTTGGGGGGGACAACAAATAAGAATGACCACCAGCAAAATGTTTTGTTTATTTTATTAATTTTCCCCGAAAAAAAAAATGTTCTGTCGTTGGAGCTTGTAAGAATCTTTTTTAGATGGTCAAGATCTATCATCTCTAAGTACTGAACTGTAAAGTTCGATTTTTCATATTAAAAAAAAGAAGGACAAATTATGTGTTTCAGAGAGGAGCGGATGGGGAAAAGTGAAAATAAAGTTAAATAATATCCTTTTCAGTTATAATGCTTTTTTGTTCCTTCTTCTTCAAGAGGTTTTTATCTAATCATTATTTCTTTTCCATGGGTGCATTTGAATCTTTTATCTTTGAGTTGAAGGTATATACAGTGTAAGGACTCTGATTTTGTTTATTGTTTTTATATTCTTAATCAATTGAGTCGATGAATAATAATTGACAAATTTATTTTTAAAAATAATTTTGTTTTCGAATTCTGTTGAAATTCTGAAAATAGTATTTAAAATATTGAATTACATTGAAAAAAATAAAAATTTTGATAAATATATGATATGATATTATAAACTCATTTAATTTTTGTAAAAGTAAAAAATATATAATATTGTAAAATAATAATTCTACAAAAATTATATCATATATGTTAATTAATTAATTAACATTATTTTAGATTTAAAATATTTTTGTAGCCAACAAACACTAATTTACAAATATACTACCAAACATCTTCTATTTTTCTTTTTTTAAATTGAGATTCAATTTTCAAATCTACAACCATAGATTTTAAAATAATTTTGTTTTAATCCAATCTCTTTTTTTAATTTCTATTTTTAAACCACCTACTCTAAATTAGTTGAATTACGTTGGAATTCACGTTTTATCTGCTCATTATATTCAAATATTTGGTGAAAACATAATTAAATTAGGTCTAACGCCTAAATACAGAGATTTTATAAATTTCCATGTTGACAAAACGAAGGTAATAATGATTACGTCGAATTTATGTGACATTATATTATCAAAAATAGAGAGAGAGAGAAAAAAAAAAGACATTCAATTTAACACTTTTTATTTTTTTAATTTATGTTTATTTCTTAACTTTTTTTCTTTCGGTTCTTCATTTAAATTTGTTTTCTCTTTTAAGAATGCCTTTGAGATTTTCTTTTAATTTCAGAAAACGGTAAGACGATTTTCTAAAACTAGTTTCTTGATATTTAAATGGTTGATTATTATAAAAATATTTGGATAAGTAAATTATAAATCTAAAATAAATCTTGGTAAAAAAATATTTTTTAAAAAATGGAACATAAATAAAATTGGTATGAAACACACCCCTTTTAATAGTACTTTATATCTCTAGAGAAAAAAAATCGTGAAATTTGATTAAGATTCTAAAATTTTCTAAAATAATAAATTACAAAACTAAAAAACTCATTTGTATGACTTAAAAATAAATAAGCAAAAATAATTTTTTTAATCATATATTAAAAATTTTCTTAATTATTCTATAAAAGTATTACAATATGATGACTATCATTCTCGTAACTATTAAATTACTAAACGTATAACTATTTTTTTTTCCTTACGTATGTTTACTTAATGACACAAAGTGACAGCCATATTACGCGGGGCATTTTTGACATTTCAATAGATAAATGAATAAACATTTCAATTTTACTGAAGTGGCCATCATATTTCTTTTTATAGAATTTTTTTTCTTATCATCTTTATTTGAAGTTTATCAATTTGTTTACCTTTCCCAATATCAAAGCGAAACAAGATTTTGACCTAAATGAGTGGAATGTGATATTAAATGAAAGGGACCAAAAATTTTAAATATAATCCTAATTAATTTGACATATATCTACTCTCTTAATTGACCAAATTTTGAAATAATAAATAAAAGTAGAAAAATTATAAATAAAGAATAAAAATCAATAAAATTGAGGATTCCTTTTTTAATACATATATTATTGTCTACCTAAATTTAACTCAACTAATCATGATTAAGACATTAATATTTTTCTTTAAAATTAAAGGACCTAGATTCAAATTTTACCATAATTTATTTAGAGTTGCTTTAGTTTAGAAATAATTTTAAAGTATAGCAACATCTTAATAATTAAAATAAGTATTTTTTTCAAAATTTTATTTTTAATTTTTAAACTTCACTAAGTGTTCAAAATGTAATTTAGACATATATATAGTTTAAAAAAAAAACAGAAAATAATGAAATGAAATTTCTTATTAAACCAAACCTTAATCATTATGATGAGTCTGACAAACGTCTTTCACGTAAATCTATTATGAAAAGTGAAATAATATAATATTTGACCGATATTTTATTGCTTACAGTTACAGTTAACTTTCGAAAAGGATAGTCCATCTTTTGGTTAATAATTTGATAAAACAGAAAAACAAAACAAAACAAGAAAAGAAAAATGTAATAGATATATCTCGTTTCCACCTCCTACAATAATTTTTTAATATTTAATTTATAAAATTGGCCTAACTTATTGTATCTAAGATATCATTATACTTTTCTTCTTCAGAAAATAATAATAATGATAATAATATATCATTATACTTTAAAATATTTTTATAGATTTTTGGACTTTGGAAGTTATATTTAATAGCTACGTCTTTATACTTAAAATAGTTTTTGATGAGTCCTTATCGATATGGCAATACTATAAGGGGGTTGTTTGCCAATTTTTAGATTTTAAAAATGTAAACTCAAGAATAACAAGCAATTGTAAAATCGAACGAAATTTAAATGCACATACTAAAAGAGTAGAGATAAAAATATGACATCAAGAATTTTTATAGTGGTTCGGAAATTCCTACCTCACTCCCCAAGATTCCTTTTGCAAGTCCAGGATCCAAACTTATACCATTCATTTTCACTCGTTCAAGATCAAACTACTACGACCATTTTCACTAGTTCATGGTCAAACCACTCTCACGATTCCAAGGTACATCCACCCACACCTTAATACAAAATCACAAATAAAGTAAAATAAACAATACAAATAAACTACCTCACAAAGGTGAATTATACAATTACACTAAAAAACATAGACTAAGCTCTCACTCTAATGTATATCTCACAATAACAAAAATTAGCAAATTTTGATATATGAGAGAATGAGAATTTAGAGATTTTGAGAGCAAGAATTGAAGAAGAGAAATTTAGTTTTTGCTTGATGAATTGACGTGGAAGAGAATGAAGTTGGTGGCTTTATATAGAATTTCAACGATGCCAATAGGGGACTTGCTGCGTGGCAAAGAACTTATGTTGATGATAGGTCTAGGGAAGCCCCGTGTTTGGGGATGAAAAATCCTATTGCCACGTAGAGGACAAAGATTTGGCTGCTGATGGAGGATTCGAAGAAACAAACTTACGAAGCTCCATCGCGGAACCTCCTGAGATGAAAATCTTACCATTTCCTTTTGAGGAACCAACCTGTCATTTCCAGGAATGTGTCCGAGTTCGATCTGCTCAAACCCGACACGTCCGACCTCAAATCCAACCAGGTAACCGCCTATCGCAACCCCTGTCGGAACCTAAACCTATAAATAGAGGGCTTCATTTCACCGTCAGCTATCGAATTTCTCCTCGAACTTAATATTTAATTCGAGCTGCTTACTGACTTGAGCGTCGGAGATTTTGCCCTCTTGTGCAGGTCCTCCCTTAGCCTTTCAGGTCGGAGCAAGGACCGGGTTCGAGCTAGATTGAATTGTGTAAATTCTCGCATAAACATTTGGCGTCGTCTGTGGGAAACAACATTGCAAGACGTTCCAGCAACCAAAGCAATCCGATCCGAGATGATCCACCCAGCAGATTCTGCGAACACCGCTGAACGGAAGGCTTTGAATGCAAACAATAGTGTTCAACGTGAAGTTGACGCCAAATTAACTGAAGACCAGGCTAGGGCAGGGCAAGAGGTGGAGCCACCTCGGAGGTCCACCTGCAATGCCAACACCGTCCTGCCTCCAGCACACCCTAGGCCCAGCAAGACCAACCGAGGTCGAGGTGGGACCTCGAAAAAAGTTTCTCGAAGGGTCGTGCCAGCTGCAGACCCTGAGGTTCTCGCTACCCTCCAGCGGGAGTTAGATGATATGCGCAACCGAGTGCGCACCATGGAGGAGACATATAATGAAATGATAAGGTCAAATCGAACGGGGTCTCATTCCAAGGCCCTAGGCGAGGCATACGACCTGCCAGAAGATGGAGATGATCAAGATCCCCCCATCCATCCCGATGACTATGAGCCCGTCGCCGACAATGGTGGGATCGACTTTAGCTTGAGGGATCATGACCTTCGAAAGCACATGGTCAATAAAAAGAGGAATGCCCCGCAGGGACCAAGGATCTCTCCATCCTGTTCTCACAAATACTCAAACTCCGACCTCAAGGCCTAGTTGAAGTATAAGCCGTTGACACCGGAGGCCGTGATTACGAGGGCAAAGTTCGATCTGATGAAGCATAGATTTGACGAACAGGTTGAGGCACTCAAGGCGAAGTGCGAGAGGAAGGAAAGTTCCTTTGAGGATGGCAAGATGGATGAATCACCGTTCACCTCAGACATCTTGAAGGCCCCAATCCCTCCAAAGTTCAAAATGCCTGCCATGAAACCCTACAACGGGTCTAAGGACCCAAAGGACTATGTGAAGGTATTTGAGGGCCTTATGGACTTTCAAACAGTGTCTAACGATATCAAGTGCCGAGCCTTCCAGATCGCTCTCACGGAGAGCGCTCGGCTCTGGTACAGGAGGCTGCCGGCCAAGTGGATCTCGACCTACAATCAGCTGAGGAAGGAGTTCATTAGCCAATTCTCTTTTTGGTATTATGACAGGAAAAGTATCACTCGCCTCGCCACTATTCGACAGAAAGAAGGCGAGACTTTGAGAAAATATGTGACCCGCTTCGAGGAGAAGCAGCTTAATGTCGCGCATTGCTCCGATGACTCGGCCATGTGCTACTTCCTTACCGGCCTGGCCGATGAGACTTTGACGGTTAAACTGGGTGAATAAATGCTGTCAACCTTTGCTGAGGTCTTACAAAAGGCCAAAAAAGTTATAGATGGGTAGGAGCAGCTCAGAATCAAGCTAGGTCAGACGGACATGAGGTTTAACGAGAGGAAGTCAGTCGGCCAAGACAAAGGGAGGTCCAATTCTAAGTCCAAGGACAAAGGGTCGTCTTCCCAGCCCTCCCATAGCTGATCTGATTACAGGAGATCCAGCTCGGACTCCAACCGAAGGGGGCCTTATGAAAGGTACACCCCAACCACCATTTCGATCTCTGAGATCCTCACCAACATCAAGGAAAATGGATTGGAAAAGCTCCTCAAGCGACCTGAAAAGCTTAGAGGAGACCTTGAGAAACGCAGCAATGACAGGTATTGCCGTTTCCACCGCGACCACGGGCATGATACCTCTAATTGCTGGGAGTTGAAGCGCCAGATTGAAGATCTGATTCAAGATGGCTACTTCAAAAAATATGTTGGCAAGTCGGGCTCGGGCTCGACAGAGAAGAAATAAGAGAGGAAGCGTTCAAGGATGTTGCCTCGGAGGGATGACCGACCTACGGTCATCAACACTATTTTCGGTAGCTCAAGTGGGGGCCAATCCGGAAACAAAAGGAAGGAGCTTGCCAGAATAGCTCGGCGCAAGGATTGCACCGTTCAAGAGCAGAAGCCGACCTGCCTTATTACCTTCTCGAACTCCGGCCTGGAGGGGGTACACCTACCCCACAATCCCTGGTGATCTCGCCGCTGATAGACCACGTTCAGGTTAGGAGGATGCTGGTCGATGGAGGTGCTTCGGCCAACATCCTATCTCTCACTACTTACTCGACGTTCGGATGGACCAAGGCACAGCTAAAGAAAAGTCTGACGCCCTTAGTTGGATTCGCTGGAGAATCTGTAACTCCTGAAGGCTGCATTGACCTTTCCATTACCATCGGCCAAGGTGACACACAAGTCACGAAAATGGTCGAGTTCGTGGTGATTGATGGTCGGTTGGCTTACAAAGCCATCTTTGGACGACCTATAATTCATTCACTCCGGGCCATCCCATCAATTCTGCATCAAGTCATGAAGTAATCTACGGTGAACGGAGTCGGCATGATACGAGGAGAGCAGAAAACATCTCCAGAGTGCTATACTTCCGCACTCAAGGGATCAACAGTGTGTGCTTTGGAGGAGCAGCCGAATCTTCTAAGTCTAGCTTCCGAGGACCAGTTGCCCCAAGATAATAAGTAGGAGATAGCTGCACCCACAAAGGAGTTGGAGCTTGTCACTTTGCTCAGCCCGAAGAAGCAAGTGAGCATAGGCACCAAGCTGGGGGTCGCGGATAGGGAAGAGCTCATCTCCTTCCTCAGGGCGAACTCAAATGTGTTCGTGTGGTCTCATGAGGACATGTCGGGCATAGATCCGAAGATTATGGTTCATCGCCTCAACATCGACCCATCATTCCGACCTGTCAAGCAAAAAAGAAGAACTGTAAATAGAGAGGTGAGTGATGTAATTGTTGAGAAAGTAAACAAACTTCTAAAAGCTTAATACATTAAAGAAATTTTGTATCCCGAGTGGCTCTCTAACGTCGTCTTAGTTAAAAAATCCAACGGGAAATGGAGAGTGTACGTAGATTTCACCAATCTTAACAAGGCTTGCCTAAAAGATTGTTTCCCGTTGCCGAGGATCGACCAGCTCGTGGATGCTATTGTCGTGCACGAGCTGCTCACCTTCATGGATGCCTATTCCAGATACAACCAGATAAAAATGCATGAGCCAGACCAAGTCCACACCTCCTTCATAACCGATCAAGGCCTATACTGCTATAAAGTCATGCCCTTCGGTCTAAAGAACGTAGAGGCAACTTATCAAAGGATGGTGAACAGGATGTTCACCAACCAGATCGGACGCAATATGGAAGTCTACGTGGACGACATGCTTGTCAAGAGACAGCAGTTCAGGTCGTACCTGACCGACCTGACTGAAACTTTCGAGGTCATCCAAAAGTACCAGATGAAGTTAAATCCTACCAAGTGCGCTTTTGGAGTCTCATCTGGCAAGTTTCTGGGGTTCATGGTGAATAATCGTGGCATAGAGGCTAACTCAGAGAAGATAAGGGTTGTGCTCGAGATGCAAGCCCCAAGGACTCTTAAGCAGCTACAGTGCCTTAACGGGATAATCGCCACCCTTAATAGGTTTGTCTCCAGGTCCACGGATAAATGCATCATTTTCTTCAAAACCCTAAGAAAGAAAGGACCTATTGAATGGATAGCCGATTGTGAAACAGCCTTTAAAGAACTCAAAAGCTACCTCTGCTTGGTACCATTGCTCGCAAAGCCTATGCTAGGAGACAAATTACATTTATATTCGGTCGTGACCGACAATGCAGTCAGTTTGGCCCTAATTAAGCAAGACGGAGTGCGGTAAAGCCCTGTTTACTACACAAGTAAGGTCATGATCAAGGCCAAGACGAGGTATCCCCAAATGGAGAAACTGGCCCTCGCCTTAGTCACCTCGGCACGAAGGTTGAGGCCGTACTTCCAAGCCAACACTGTGCTAACAAACTTGCCTTTGAAGCAAGTCTTTCATAAATCAGAAACATCTGGCAGATTGAGCTAGTGAGTATGATATTCAGTTCGAGCCCTGAACAGCTGTGAAGGAGTAGGTCGTCGCAGACTTCATAGCCGGACTTACTCCCCCACCGGCTCAAACATCCGCGTCCGACCAACCATGGACGATGTACGTGGACGGGTCTTCAAATGAGAAAGGATGTGGTGCAGGTGTGTTTCTTCTCGTCTCGGATGGCATGTGTTTTGAGTACGCCTTCGCTTCAACTTCCGTACCTCAAATAATGAGGCCGAGTACGAAGCCCTGTTGGCCGGACTGCGCATGACAAGAGGACTTGGAGCCAGCCACCTTCAAATTTTCAGTGATTCACAGCTGATAGTGAATCAGATCAAAGAAGAGTATTAGACAAAAGATTTTCGGATGGAGAAATATTTGGGAAAGGTCAGATCGGACCTCGCCTATTTTCAAGCTTACGAAATAAGCCAGATTTCGAGGTCACAAAACTCCAATGTTGATGCCTTGGTCAAATTAGCATCAGCCTACGAGACCGACCTGGCGAGATCGGTCCCGGTGGAAATCTTGGATAACCCTTTCATTTTGGAGCCGGATATGATGGAAGTCAACTCCCAGCCTCCGTCATGGATGGATCCGATCAGGAACTTCCTTCCTAGAAGGCAATATCCCAATAAACCCGAGGGAAGCCAAAAAGATGATAAGGAAAGCAGCTCGGTACTTGCTCCGAGATGGAACAATGTATCGACGCGGATTCTCCTTACCCCTCCTCAAGTGCATTTCCAAAGAAGATGGGAATTATGTCCTGAGGGAAGTGCATGAAGGGGTCTGTGGCAATCACTCGGGGGCCAGGTCATTATCGGCGAAGGTCATTCGTCAAGGTTATTACTGGCCCACAGTGGATCAAGATGCAAAAGAATTTGTGAAAGCGTGTGACAATTGCCAGTGCTTTACAAACTTCATCAACCTCCCGAGCTGTTGACTTCGATCTCAGCACCATGGCCCTTTGCACAATGGGGATGGGGCTGACTAAGTATGTCGTTGTAGCCGTGGATTACTTCACCAAGTGGGCTGAGGCCGAAGCACTCTCGACAATCACGGAGGCTAGAGTCACGACTTTTATTTGGACAAACGTGGTCTGCCGTTTCGGCATACCCATCGCTATTGTGACGAACAATGGCAAGTAGTTTGATAACGCCAAGTTCAAACATTTTTGCCACAAGCTCGGGATTAACCACCTCTGCTCATCCCCAACTCACCCAGAAGCCAACAGGTAAGTAAAGGCGGTCAACAAAATCATTAAGCGTGACCTTAAGCTATGACTGGACGCAAGGAAAGGACGGTGGACCGAGGAGCTATCTGAAGTACTCTGGTCCTACCGAACTACGCCTCGGAAGTCCACTGGCGAAACTCCCTTCATCATGGCATTTGGCTCCGAAGCCGTGGTGCCTGTAGAAATTGGAATGCCAACAGAGAGAATAGACTACTACGAGCAGGTTAGGAACGAGGAAGAGTTGCTCATCAACCTCGACCTCCTTGATAAAAAAAGGAAGACAGTTTAAAAAGGATATTACATTAGTAAGTGAAGTTTTGGCCGAGGTGTATAGACCTCGCGGCCAAGTACAAAGGTTTGAAAGGACAAAGACAAAAGCAACAAAGCTGGGAGAAGGTGGAAAAGCCTCAGCTGTTTCCGAGGTATGACCCGAGCTCGCCCTAGGACCCAAGGATGTCAACCTCCTGAGAGTCTATCATCCTAGCCTCTTGGGAGGAGTTCACACCAGCAGTTGGAAGGAGAGCCTAGTCAACTTCTTGGGAAGACGGGTCCGCATCATCGCCCTCGTTGAGCTCGGCGTTGGACTCGAGCTCCTTCAAGCATTGCTCCACGAAGTCTTGGGGGTCAGGGGTCCCATTGGGACCCGAAGCCCACTTCTCAAAATACCTTAGCTTGATGGGTGCAAGATTGAGCTCAGGGGCCACTTTCTGAATTCCCTTAATTATGAACCTAAAGCCCGCATCGGTGAAGCCCTTGGCAAAGCCGTCGAAGTCAGGATGCTTGTGAAATGCCTCCTCTAGAAGAACCCCATTGCTGAGCTTGGACTCTTCGAGCTCGACCTTAGCCCTCAATTCTGCCACCTCGGCATCGCGAGCCTTTATCTTGCCCTCCTGGTTGTCTCGGAGGCATTCGAGGTCGTCGTTCTGCTTCATCAGCGTG
>NW_019104627.1:211467-228932 GCF_001995035.1 Momordica charantia
AATTGGTTAGGTAGGTCCTAAAACGATGGTGAATCACCCATTTCCAACTCTTTTGACTGACCAAATCGTGCTCAAACTGATAGTGGAACACTTCTTCTACACGTATGTATCGGTTGGAACCACCAAAACGCATTGGAAGACGCGTTTCATTAAGGGCAAAGTTGGAAGAAAAACTGTTTTTCTGCAGGCACGCAGGCGCCTGGCGCCTCCCATGAAGCTTTTTTCGTCTTTTTGMTTCTTTTGATTAATTTGCACTCCCAAATGGTCCTAAAATGTCATAWATACAATATAAGCCAACCACAAACCATAATATATGAATTTTGCATGAATTGGAACTCAAACGACCGAGAAAAATCCGAAACAAAGCTGAAACATTGTAAAAACAGCATCTAAAACCTTCTTTTTACGCATGTAAACAAGCGTAATCAAAGGACCTACCCCGAAACTGCAGACATTTTTTGTCCAAACTCAAGGCAAACTTTTGGGAAGCACGAAGGGCCAGAATGGAAAGAGGGACCCAACAATTGGACAAACACACGTTCGTAGAGGCATGAAAGAAAAACGACTACAGGGGTTTCAAAAGATAGTTAAACCAAAAATGTGCGAGAATAAATTTTTCTATTAGAATCTAAATTTTTTTATCAGAATCTAACGAGGGACCAAGAGGCTCCCACAATTATAAAAGGGGACGGGGACGGCCACCACCAGTTACAGGGGAGAACCTGAAAAAAACCTAAACGTCTGGCCCCGCGAGAGCAATCTCCTCCGCCACCTGTCGTCATAGATCATCTCCAACTCCTCCATCCATACTACGCACTGGAGAACAATCTCCTCTGCCACCCGCCCCTCCTCTGAGACTGACAGCTCCTCGCGCAGTCTCAAGACTTGCTCCTTCTAGTGAAGGATGGCGGCAATGAGGTCGTTAGTGTTCATGGAAGTGTAGTTGAAGGGCATGGTGTAGCGTTCATCCTCAGACGCTTCTTCTTCGGACGACTTTTGGCCCAACTCCCGCTCAACCTCTAAAGGCTCCTCCTTTAAAGGGTCTTCTTCCTCTTAAAGAGTGTAAATGCAAATTAGATCGTTTCTAGAATCCCCAAACATGATGCAAGGTGTGAGGAACCAAAGCAACCGCACCATCGCAATTTAAATAGAGCGGGAGTGTGCCCTAACCGTTAGATTCAGGTGGTATTTCATGGATAGGGTGACTCTCAAAGAGAGGCGAAAGGATGCGCGTACGGTCCAAGAACTAACCTCGGGTCGCACGCGGCATAATGACAAAATCCATGAAAGAAGGAATGCGACAGGGCTCTCAGACGAGATTCAGCTCAGCGCCTCCAAAAATGGCAATGAGTACCTCGTGTCTTATGATGATGTCACGAAGCCCCCAAAAGCTCATCGGCCAATAAAGATTTGAAATTCCAAGGCTTAATCTTGGGCGGAGGACCCCCCTTATGGCTCCCGCTCGGCGATTTACAAGTCTTGGAGACTTGAAATTCCAAGGCCTTATCGTGAGCAGAGGCCCAGCCAGGGCTCCCACTTAGATGTTTTCTATTTCTAGACACTCGAAATTACAAGGCTTAATCTCGATTTGAAGACCCTTCTAAGACGCCACTTGGCGATTTACAAGCCTCTGGAGACCTAAAATTCCAAGGTCTTATCCCGAGTAGAGGATTTAGCTAGGACTCCCACTCAAATGTTTACAAGCTTATGGAAACTCAAAATTTCAAGGCCTCATTCGAAGCAGTGGATCTAGCATGGACTTACACTTAGATATTAACCAATGAAAAGTCAAAGCTCAACTAAATTATCTTTAGATGACTTCCCCATCACATGCTAGATGGAATAGTCACTGGGGGAATCAAGTGGGGCCAAGGGCCGTTAGTTGATAAGGAGACAGACAAAGAAAAACTTTTATTCAAAACAAGAAAGCGAATTACAAAAAGTAAGGCAAACTCCACCATATAAGATAGACAAGGTCAAGGAAGGGAAGCAAAGCGTGGTCTAATATACGGCCTCGTGATAAGAAAGACCCTCGAAAATAAGGTTCTCCTGATGCTCTTCAAAAGCGTGGTTGGGCCTAATAGTCCAAAGGCACTTGAAGGCATCAATAATGGGTTGAAGATCAACGCCAAGATGACTGCTCTATAGCCGGTCCAGCACAAAGCTAATTCCCTCCTGTTGGACGTCCCTCTCGAAAGAACGGAAAGAGGCCGAATCTCGAAACTGGGACTCAAGAAAATCTAGATTCTCCAGGTGTTCATTGGTAGACCGCAGTTCTTCTTGTAGCTGGCCAAGAGAGCTCTCAACAACCTCTAATCGGTCAAGCGTGGTTGTATGCTCGATCTACAATGCCCCTTGCGACTGAAAGAGTCTAGTATGGTGCTCTCTACCTCCTGGGCCTTGGCAAGGTTAGCCTCCGCTAGAGTGCATCCTTCATCTGCCCGAACCAACCTCTCATCGGCCTCGAAGAGCCTTGACCCTAGTTCACAAACCCTCGCATCGTGAGATGTAGCTCAGCCTGGGCCACCTCCAACTCTTGTGCAAGCGAGGCGATGCGAGACTCCATGGATGTCACCTGTCGGTGAATGTGGTCGAAGTCAATTCGTAGGGTTGCCGCTCTCTTATCTGCCCTGACAACATCTTGTTGAGTGGTCAATTGCTACTTCGCAGCTATGCCGCCTCCTCGTGCGTAACGATCGATAGGCCAACCTTTCTCACTTAACCATGAAGGCATTCGAGCTCTAATCAATGGTCTTGATCTCATAATGCCTGGGCCGCCAGATCGTCCTAGAAGGCCAAGAATAGTGCGTGGAAATGCCCATCTAACTGGAAGAGGCAAAAACAACATGGGATGAATGTCAGTCCTGAACCAGGAGAAAGGTAAAAGAGCAAAAAAATGCATTACTTGCTATGATCCCCTCGAAAGCTCCACCAAGGCACTCGGTCCGCATATTGAAGTCTTCAAGGACATGCCCATGACAGAAGAGCCTTCTAACCATGACGCCAACCGACTTCTTTGAAGGGATTGAATCCCCAAAAAACTAAAAATAGAGAGGTTACCTTTGAAGAATCTTTTATTCACAATAGACTAATCGAACACCAACACCACCACAAGAACTTCCTTGCTATCCTCTGGACGAGAGCTGGTTTGTGGGAACCGTCTTTGAAACAGGAAATTTGGTAGAGATTGTGAGAGAATGAGATAGTTCTTTCAAAATGCATCAACATTTCCATAATGCAAACTCTTTGCATTTAAAGAAAAGTGAGGAGTGGGGAGCAAGATAACTCACCATCTCACCATAATCTCATTTCCTTTGCATTATGCAAGGAAGTGGATTATTTAGTTAATTAAAACAAATTTAATTAAACTAAATAATCAACATAATTGAATTATTAAACTAATTAATTATGTTTTTTGTTTAATTAAATATCATATATTTAATTAGAACGTTATTCAAATGCACATCTCTCTCATAACCTATAGTTTTAATGTGTATCTCATGCACATTAATTTTAAGCTATAGTTTTAATATGAATTCAGTTCATATTAAATTTTATTTGAATCTTATTCAAATAATTCTCTCATAATAATATAGTATTAATTTCAAATCTTTATTCAAATTTAATTATATAACGTGTATACATTATATAAATGGTGTATACCGTATATACATTCCCTTATTAAATTTGAACATTTCAAATTCTTTCAAATACTCGATTCTCGTTTTACCCGTTGTGAGCTAGCAAGGGGACCTAATGAACCTATAGATTAGAAGCTCCAATTATATGAGATTAATTAATTAAACTCATTAATTAACATTTATTAACATTTATTAACTCTAGGTCACTCCACTAAGACCCACAATTGGACGCGCCCTGAGAAAGGTGAATTGCCATAAGGAATCGAGCCTAGCACCGATTGCAACAAAAAAGGTCAGAGTGCTTGCTAGTTGGAGGAACCGCCTGGTCAGGGTAGGGGTCACAACCCTGTATTGGCCCGACAGGGTCCCCGACGAGGTTATTAAGTGATAACTTCTCGTTTGTAATGATGACTAAAGGAGCCCGATCAATGTGTGGGCTGGCCTAGATCCTCCTCAGTGTCGACATGGACTCAAATGAGAGGTGCGGAATCCCACTCGGCAAGGCTGAAAAGAAAAAAGTCACCTGAGATGCTGACTCGTACCCACAGCTATAAAAGAAAAACAAGGCAAAGGTCGAAAGATGGGAAACCTACCGTTCTCCCCGAAATGGCTTGAACCCGACCATAAATTAGCTTGCCAGCCAGGTTCCACCAACAAAAAACCACTGGTCCTTCCAGTGTTTTTTGGAATTAGAAGGCTTCAATATCTTCTAGTGGCGAGAGTTGCAGCTGTAGAACCCCATGAAGCCCGCAATCAGATTGTGGGATCCAACTATAAGGGATTAAGAGAGTAAGACAGTTGAAAGATTTTTTTAGCTTTTTTTAGGGCTCAGCTTACTTTTATATTTATAAAGAGGGAAAATCATAATACTATTACGATATCTTATCCTTTTTGATACAGGATATATTCTTCTTTAAATCCCAAGACTATCAGGATATTTTATTCTTTTTATTTAATTAATAATAAATCAATTAATTAAATCAATTAACAATCAATTAATTTAATTAATAATTATTAATCTAATTAATAATTAATCAATTTAAATCCAAATATTAAATAAATAAATAATTATTTATTTAACAATTAACTATTTAACTTTTAATTAAACATCACATATTTAATTAAAACTATATATTTGAATCATATTTAAATGCATCTCTTTTGTATAACCTATAGTTTTAATATGAATCCAATTCATATTAATTATTTGAATCCTATTCAAATATTTCTCTCATAACATATAGTTTAATTATTGAATCTTTCTTAAAAAATAAACTATATATCTAATGTATCATAATATAAATTATATACATTCCCTTATATATAATTTGAACATTTCAAATTCTCTCAAAATCTTGATCCTCGTTTTACGCATTGTGAGCTAGCAAGTGGACTTAATGGACCTACAGATCAGAAGTTTCAACGATATGAGGTTAATTAATTAAACTCATTAACCAAATTAACTAACATTTATTAATTGCGGGTCACTCCACTAAAGACTTGCAGTTGCACTCTTCTCACTGCAGAATATATTTTCGTGTCCACGGATGTACGACCATTAATGACAAGTCAATCCTTCACGAGTGCTCGTAACTCTAGCTAGGTCAAATCACTGTTTAACCCCTGAGTTACATCTTGCTCCTTAAATACTAATGCTCTTCTAATGAACAACCCGGTTATGATTCTACCAATAATCGGAAGTCCCTCTCGGCCTAGTGAGAGGGTGGGGCTCTTTATTCAAGTCCAAGAGTCAGCATGAAAGGGAACACTCATCTATTTCCTTAAAGTCGGGAAGGAGTGAATTTCATCTTGCGTAGTTATGTTCCCAGCTCCCCACTCGATCTTATCCCCAAAATGGTAGGATTATTGAGTCGACAACCCGAGCCACTCTCACCTATACAAATCAAAGGACGATCCCTTATAGGCAGGAGTCCATTTAGGTTATTACTAGAACATTATCCACTTGTATATCAAATATATAGTGTATATAAAAAGTATACATTGTATATCAAATATATACTGTATATCAAATATATACATTGTACATTAAATATATACTGTATATCAAATATATATATTATATATTAAATATATATTGTATATCAAATATATACTGTTCCTGTTACATTGAATAACTTTGGAATATAAGTAATGCAAAGAAATAATAAGATAACTTTTTATTGAATAAATAATTTGTTCATAAATTACAAATACACGAACTAAAGGCACCAAACCCAACACATCTGTTGTCCTTCGTTGTGCTCCGGTCAGATGATGGCCAGAGCCCTCATCACCCCCCCAAGCGTTAAAAGCAAGCTGAGCCGGTGCCAGCCGAGCAAAAGACAAAAAGGATTAGGCAACAGAGAAAGGAGAGCCTAACCCCGTTATCGAACATCTGAGGGTAAAAGCTCACCCATCCAGGAGGAAGGAATCGATCTTCTCATCCTCAAAAGGCAAGTGCATGAGAACGTACTCAGGGACGTGATAGTTAGCCCTCACTTTCTCCAAGTATGCTTCTGTCACAATCGATTGGACGTGAGTCACAACGGGGCGACCGTAGCTGGAAGAGGGGCTTCTACGGGTAGCCATCGTAAAAGCTTTAATACAAGGGAGATGGGAAAGAACGAAGAGGGGGGAAAACAAAATTAAAATCTACTAAAATTTGATTGAGTTTAATGGATAATGCATGAAACTGATATAGGTTTGTTTTTATTTTCAGCATGTCGACTTTCATTATTGCTCTTTTAGCCGTTGAAAAACTTAATGGTATGAATTACAAACAATGGAAATCGAACCTAAACACTATACTCTTAATAAATGATCTTAAGTTTGTCGTGCAAGAGGAATGTCCTCAAGCTCCTGATTGGTGGATCAAGGCCAACGACAAGGCCAAGGTCTACATCTTGACGAGCATGAGAACATATCTGATGTGCTTGCTAAGAAACATGAGAACATAGTCACCGCCAAGGAGAGCATGTTTGGATAACCGTTCTCACAGGCTCGACATGAAGCCCTTAAATTCATCTATAACTCCCGCATGAAGGAGGGCTCGTTAGTGCGAGAACACATTCTCAACCTGATGGTCCACTTCAATGTGGCAGAGACGAACGAGGTCGTCATAGACGAGCCGAGTCAAGTCAGCTTCATTATATTCTGGAATCTCTTCTGAAGAGTTTCCTGCAATTCCATAGTAATACGATTATGAATAAGCTGTAGTACACTCTTACCACGCTCTTAAACAAGCTGCAGACCTACCACTCACTTATGAAACATAAGGGACAGAAAGAGGAGGCAAACTTTACCACCTCCAAAAGGTTCCACCGAGGTTCGACCTCTGGAACTAAGTCTACGCCCTCTTATTCTGGAAGTAAGACTTTCAAGAAGGAGAAAACTGTTGGTAAGGGGCCCAAACCTGACTCTACTGCTGCCGCTACCAAGAAATGCAAAGCCAATGTTGCAGACAAAGGAAAATGTTTCCACTGCAACATGGACGGGCAGTGGAAATGCAATTGCCTGAAATACCTGGCTAAAAAGAAGAAAGCCAACGAAGGTAAATATGATTTACTTGTTTTGGAAACTTGTTTAGTGGCGAATGATGACTTTGCTTGAATATTAGATTCAGGAGCCACTAACCACATTTGTTCTTCGTTTCAGGGAATTAGTTCCTATAGGCAACTTGAAGTCAGAGAGATGACTCTCAAGGTCGGAACAGGAGAAGTCATCTTAGTTGTGGCGATAGGAGAGCTCAAGTTGTTTACAAACAAGAATTTATATATATTATTAGACAATGTGTACGTAGTTCCAAAAATCAAAAGGAACTTAATTTCAATTTCTTGTTTGTTAGAACATTTGTATTATATTTTCTTTAATTCAAATGAAGCGTTCATTTTTAGAAATAGTGTGAATATTTGTTCTACTAAACTTGAAAACAACTTGTGCTAAGACCAACCATTACACAAGCAGTTTTAAATACTAATTAAGTTGTTTAAAAATTCTAAAACTCAAACAAAAAGGCAAAAAGTTTCTCCTAAAGAAAATACTCATCTTTGACACTTAAGACTGGGTCACATTAATCACAATAGGATTGTGAAATTGGTTAAGAGTGGTCTTCTAAAGGATATAGAAGATGACTCTTTACCACAATGTGAATCTTATTATGAAGACAAAATGACTAAAACACCCTTTACTGGAAAAGGTTACAGAGCCAAAGAGCCCTTAGAACTTATACATTCGGACCTTTGTGGTCCGATGAATGTTAAAGCTTGAGGAGGATATGAATACTTCATCTCCTTTATAAATGATTATTCAAGGAATGATTATATATACCTAATGCAACACAAGTCTGAAGCCCTTAAAACTTGTGGTGGTGTTTGATCGTGCGTTCGTGATCGTTTGTTCGTGTTGGCTCAAATTTTGTACTCGAGGAAGGAGAATTGCCCATGGTCTTCAAATGTAAGTTTTTTTCCAAGAGGCTTAACCTCTAATTTAGAATAGAATTGTTCTTTTTCTAAAATCGGTAACATATAACTTTTAAACCGAGTTGAATCACAAACGATCAACCACTATCTTTGGGGATTCAATCTCTTCAGAATGAAGTGAAGGATGCTGCTGTATTTACAGGGAGCTCGAAGGTGGTTAAGGAGTTGAGCTTTTCATGGAGACCATCCATTTAAAACTTCTTTTGACCACTTAGTTATTGAATAGTCTTCATTTCGAGCATGGATGGCATGTGGAGGGCCTAGAAGAAGCTGTCAAACACACCAAAACGCTCATTTCTCATTAAGGGCGATTTCGACATTAGGAAAGATGTCTGACGCCTAGCCGATAATTTCTTGCACAAAATTGTAATTTTCGTTATAAATCAACTCTAAATGTTATAAAAGTTTCATATATGCTGTATAACCCAAGATAAAATAGAAATAAAGGTTTTGGGCACTATACTAAGTTAAAAATACGGTTTCTAAGTATAAAGTAATGAAAAACAACATCTATCGAGCTTCTTTTTACCCTTGTCAACAAGAAAAATCAACTACCAATCACAATGTCATTCACTGAATCATGCTTATCACCTATGGTATTGATACGTTCTGAGCATGAAGCCACTCCATGAATAGTTGAGCATGAAGCATTTATACTTGTAGGATGCACTTCCATAATTGGTGCGAATGGTGGAACACCTTCACAAGCCGACTCTACCTCATTCTCATTCTCATCTTCATCATCATCCTCATACTCAACATCATCATCATCATCAACCATCACATATCCATCCTGATCCTCATCATTAAGAACTTATACATTCGGACCTTTGAGTGCATTTTTGTATTTTTTCTTTTTCCTTTGAGAACGACATGTTTGGGGCATGTACTATATATATTTTTGCATGATTCTCGAGCGAAGTTGGAGTTATTCACGACAAAAACCACCATATAATATGATTTTCAGGTGAGAATCATATTGTATTATGGGCGTGAATTCTCGCCCACAAATCAATAACTTTCGCCCGAGAATTTTGAATTTTGAATGCTTCTCTTTCTACATGCAGGATGCCTCGCTTATTTGTTAGCTATGGAGGTAGGTGGAATGAGTTACAATTTGTATATGAAGGTGGAATTATAGGAGGTGTGGAATCCAAGGGCATAATAAGAAAACTTGCCACCAACCATTACGAACAACAGAATCTTAGTTTGATGTACCACTTACTTATATCTATTTATTTTCTTTTTTGTGTGCTGTGAAACAAATCATCGTATATTTAGGCGAAATATTGATAAGATTTTATCTAACTTGAATGAATTTGGGCGACAATTATTGTTGTTTTCGGGCGAGAAGTTGATATTCTTGCCTCGGAAAAATTCCAGCTAATACACATTTGCTGTCGAGGTAACTTTTTCGTGCGAAATCTTGTTATTCTCGCCCGTGAAATATTACAGTGAATTACATTTCACTCGCTGCAATACTATTCGGGAGAGAATAGCAAGTTTTCGCCCAAAATCAGTCCATAATTGGCAGTTGTTGGGTGCATGAGTAGTCGATGTTGTATTGGATTGGAAAGTTGGATTGCACGAGCGGCACAATGAACTGGATTGTCTTTTTAACATATTCGTCTTATAGGAAGCAAAATAAATAATTTGTAAGAGTGAGGTCACAAAATAATGTCATAATGCTAATAATTGAATTGGATTCAAAATGTTGATCGGTTGGCCCACATCTCTATGGCTAGTTTCTCCATAAAGAAACTAATGTTGTCCCGAGTTAAGCTGGCCATATTTGACACTGTTACATCATACTCGAAGTATTTAATGCAAAACATTCCTCAGTCACCAGAACTGCTCTGCTGGGGCACGGATGTTACCTGGCGAACGCGTCATGGTACGTTTGGTAATGTCAGCCTCAGTACCTGAACACCGGCCCTATGCATCAATGCCGGTAGGACAACGGCCATCGGCCTCAACTCGAACTCTAAAGCTAGCAACAATGTCATCGACCTCATTGAATCCCATACGATGATCTCACCGTCCTGCAGATCAATGCTCAGCATAATCCAATGGTTGCCTCCGATGTTGTATGGTAGGTAAACAACATCCAACACAAGCCACCATGTCTAATAGTCAATGTGCGTCCCGTCCATGTAGCTCAAGATGGTCTTACACTTGCTAGCCCAATCGTATTCTGCTGCAACTCTCGCAGTACTGCGTTCAGGGTCGTCATGCATTGGTGTAGAACCATTGCCACCCTTAGGACCATCACCCCGACCACCATGACGCCACTAGGTCCATCACTGGGTCTGTTTCTGGGTCCGCCACTAGGTGCATCACTAGGACCATCTCCTGGCCCAGTACCATCACCGCTGCTGCCTCTTCTCATGTCTCATTCGGGTCGGCAGGTAAACCCTATACAATGGAGACAAGTTACTTCTCACTAAATGAAAAAGACATCGTAGTTATTATAAGTGAAAACTATTATTACCTTAGCGATTCTTTGCAAGAATTTCCGGATGGATTTTAATTCAGCCTCAATACCTCTGATTCTGTCATCCATGCACTTCAAACGTTTCTCAACTTTTCTCAGACGCACATTGGACATACGTACCTTCTTACCACTTCCATTATCCTCTTTCTCCTCAACTTCTACATGAATGTCTTTTCTGACGCCTTCATCGACGTTCGCTGCTTGTCCCCTGTCATCTTTCTCTGGTCCTACATGTGCACTTGATGGTCCAGCAGCATCATTCTCATGCGGGACTTCGTCCTCATCTTCAGATCCGGGTGGTTCAAACGCCCTATTTAGGAAGATCGTCTCAACCTCTGTTGCTTCTATTGATCGAGTTCTTCCCTACAACAATGGTAATGAACGTGTCAGCCTAAATGTGGAAATTAAAGAAAGTTATAGATAGAAACAAGATTTAACTTACTGTGCTAGATCGGAAAATCTCTCTGTCCAGCACATGCCATGCAGTTGAATGGCCGCACCTCCACTGAAAAATACGTGGAGGCGTCTGGATTTACCTTATTGACCATACGCCCAGATAGGAAAGATATAGTCTCGTACGCCAACACCTGTACATATAAGTGGTGGAAGTTATAGAATTCGTGAAATCCTCGGCATATTCGTCCTAGATAAATTATGTTAAAAGATAAAATATTGTGTTGAGAGGTCAAAGATCGATAGCAAATACCTCGTCATCCATGGATGACTCTAACCGCAATGAATCGATCATAATATGGTCCATCGGTTTGCTCTGAACAGGAGTCTCCTCGAGAGAGACAGCCTCGCAACGCGCATTTAGACCGGTTTCCATACTCTCCTTATGCACATCCTCTGTACCCATGTCTTCCTTATGCGATAAGGCAGGTGCATGCTGCTTCAAACAGGTCACATGAACCTTCGTCAGACCATGGTTACGATCGAATTTTAACGGATGGATTACGAACACATACCTCGCGTTCTGGTGTCTAAAATCCAGGAATGTCTTGTTCAGCCTGGTCTTCAGCAGTTTGACTGGAATGAGGTGCTTCTGTCCTATGCACGTTCACATTCGAGGGTCGATGATCATGTCATCTATGGCTTCCCCATCTATAGTAGATGGTGTAGAACCATCGCCACCCTTAGGACCATCACCCCGACCACCATCGGCGCCACTGGGTCCATCACTGGGTCTGCCACTAGGTCCATCACTGGGTCCGCCACTGGGTGCATCACTAGGATCATTTCCTGGCCCAGTACCATCACTGTTGCTGCCTCTTCTCATGTCATTCGGGTTGGCAGGTAAACCCTATACAATGGAGACAAGTTAGTTCTCGCTAATGAAAAAGACAACGTAGTTATTATAAGTGAAAACTGTTATTACGTTAGCGATTCTTTGCAAAAATTTCTGGATGGATTTTAATTCAGCCTCAATACCTTTCATCCTGTCGTCCATGCGCTTCAAGCGTTTCTCAACTTTTCTCAGACGCACACTGGACATGTGTACCTTTTTACCACTTCCATTCTCCTCTTTCTCCTCAACCTCCACATGAATGTCTTTTCTGACGCCTTCATCGATGTTCGCTGCTTGTCCCCTGTCATCCTTCTCTGGTCCTACACGTGCATTTGATGGTTTAGCAGCATCGTTCTCATGCGGGACTTCGTCCTCATCTTTGGGCTCGGGTGGTTTAAACGCCCTATTTAGGAAGATCATCTCAACCTCCATTGCTTCTATTGATCGAGTTTTTCCCTACAGCAATGGTAATGAACGTGCAGCCTAAATGTGGAAATTAAAGTAAGTTATAAGTAGAAACAAAATTTAACTTATTGTGCTAGATCGGAAAATCTCTCTGTCCAGCACATACCATGCAGTTGAATGGCTGCACCTCCACCGAAGAATACGTGGCGACGTCCAGATTTACCTTATTGACCATACGCCCAAATAGGGAAGATATAGTCTCGTACGCCCACACCTGTACATATAAGTGGTGGACGTTATAGACCACTTGAAAAGAACGAAAACTGAAAATAAGTATTTGTGCTCATACCTAGAACGCCAAAGAGAAACCGTAGAGACTGTATGATTTCCTGAACGCGCCATCCTTCGACCTCTTCGTTAGGCCACGCTTCAGACTATATATAGTCTTATCAAAGGACAGCATGCCCCAATCGTGGTTGTAGCAAATTGTAGAGACTGTATGATTTCCTGAACCGGCCATTCTTCGACCTCTTTGTCGGGCCACGCTTCAGACTATATATAGTCTTATCAAAGGACAGTATGCTCCAATCGTGGTTGTAGAAAGTTTCCCAATCATCGACTATTCCCAGCAAGGTATAGTCGTACTTTAGGGCCCTCTCTTTCCTCAACAGAACTAACTCTACTAAGTACACAATAGATATGTTGACCGCGTCGAAGTCATCCTCGAACTGTGCGATTATATAAATCTTCTCAAAATCACTCAACAGTACGTCTTTTTGCTATCATTAAAGTAAAGAGCCCTAAGTCTGTGGAGAGATGTGTCTTTTCTAATTGAACTTCTATCATACTTAAGACCAGAAATAATGTCAAACTCCCTCCGCCCAAATGACACCTTACTCCTAAACAGGTTGAAGTTAATGGTGTCAGGTGTACTATCATCGATCTCCCTAAGTAGGATGTTGTGTATCAATGGCTTGTTAAATACGAGGTCCAAGTCAAGGAGGTGGCCGAATACAATTTTCCTAAGCATCCTAAGCTGTGTAGGTTCAATTTACTCTTAATGGATGTGGTAGTCTTCGCTAGGTGTGACAGACATGTCAAGTTGGCGGAGGCATAAGGTGAGGGAGAGATTTTAGGTACCATTTCCATTTTCAATTAACCTGGAGACGATTAAATAAAGGATCCAAAAATTTGAGAAAATGACAAACCATACATATAAGTATATGCTAATAACCAACCAATACTTTAACCAACAAAAACAAACCTTTTTATGTCAACTTTCTCCTAGCCATTCTCGAGCGAAGTCGTGCACGATAATTTAGTAGTATTAAATTAACTCAAACATTTCGCTCGGGAATCATTAATACTGTAAAAATTCTCAGAGACTTTTACAGGCGAGAACGGGCACCGAGAATTATTCCAAAGCCTACAACTCCCACAATTTCAATTGAGTTCACCCAAAATGTCCCGAGAATTTGGAATGTTATTTATCATATGTTAGAATTCTCTGGGCATTTCGGGCGAATCAATAGAAAAAGGATTCCAAACACACCACACCCGAAATGCCCCGAGAATTTTTTCAGACGATAAATAACACTCCAAATCTAAACCCACCACGCCTGAAAGACCCCGAGAATTTATAATTTTTCAAATCCCTAACCTAATTCGCCCGAAAACCACCAAGAATTCTTCAGATTCCTAAGAAGACACTCCAAAACGTTGGTAATCCTCACCGACCTCGCCCAAAACCCACTGAGAATTCTCCAGATTCTAAAAAATCGAAGCCCTAACCCACTTCGTACGAAATCACCCCAAGAATACCTCCCATTTGAAAAACCCACAACGAAATCCACAACGAGGGTCATCTTCAACATCCCATACACCTCAAACAACCAAAAATTAGTACAAATAATCGCCGGAAACTAAAACCCCTAAGAATCTAAAATGAAATAGATGAAAAAAAAAACCTAAAAACCAAACTCTCATGTATACATGCGACAGAAAACAAGAAATAAACAAAACGAAATCGAACCTCCAATGTCCATGCTACTTTCAAAACGAAATCAAACCTCCAATCCAAGCGTTCGATGTTGAAGGGAACAGAGGAAATAAAAAAGGAGGAGAAGAAGACGCATGAAAACGAAATGGAAGAGAAAGGAGGGAAAGGAGGCCAACGGTTGGTTTTTTGACTCGAGGGACACAAGTGTAATTTCATTTTTTTTAAAATTAATTAAAATAATAAAGTAGGTCATTGAAAACAATTTAAGAGGGCAGGGTTACTTGAGCACGTTAAGGGTCATTTGAGTCAATTTACCGTCAAACTGCCCACCCGCTGCCCACCCAGCCTGAATATTCGTCGCGAAAAACCTCCGAATTGGCTAAAACCCTACTTCTCAATTCCAACCTGAAGAAGCCGATTGATTCAGAACTCTTTCGTTTTCTCAAAATGCGTTCCTCCTCTCGACTCCTAATCAATCTTTCCAAGAGGAGCTCCTGGAATCCCGATCTGTTCTTCCCCTTATCGACTCCTAATTCGACTCTGTTACAGTCCCGATCCATCTTCTCCACGACGCAGCTTCAGGGTTCATGGGTGGACAAGATCAAGGGAGTCATCACTGGAAAAAAGAGCACTCCTGATGGAAGCGAAATCAGCTCCCAGTCCTTCACTCTTCTTCGTACGCCTCATTTCCCACCACTTACAGCTACCCTTCTTCCATTGCACGATTTTTTTATTCCCAAACATGGCGACAGATGCAATGTTTATGATTGAATGAACGTTGTTAGTTTTCATGGGTTTCTTCTTGTTTATTGAATGAAATGCTAATTTCTACGATTTTGTCTATTTATTTTCTCCTCAGGGTTTGCTGATGAGTTGAAAAATGCCCGAAGAGTGGGGGCATTCAAGCAATACATTGTTGGAAGAAGCAGTGAAGCTACTTTTGCGGATGCTTTTGAGAAGCAGGAAGCGATTATTCGCTATTTGGGAGGTTTTGATCCCACAGGAGAGGTTGGTTTTTATCAGTTTGTTTTAATGTAATCACTTTTTTGTTTAAGTTGTAATGGAGAAGTTATACTGTCTGCCAATAATGTAACCATCCTAATTCTATCCATGTCTGCAGTATTTAGTCTTCAGTATGAGCCACATGAGTATGTGTCTCCTGAATTTTGTTTGGGTGTTGATGCAATCTAAAATAATCTCCCGAATGATAAATTTGCCTTCTTTTGATATTTGTCTTTCCTAATCACTCTAAAAATTTTGATTTGGTTTCTGAAGAGAGCTGTATGTAAAAAAGCCCGATGACTCCAAATGCCAGTCCCAAGAATCAGGGAAATTAGTGGGAGAACAGCCTTCAATATGACTCGAGAGTGGGATAGCCAATCCACACATTCGCCTTCCTTGAAGTTTCTCCTAAAGTTGAGATTCTAGATAGAGAGCTTGTTTTTTCTATATCTGGGCTATAGATTATCTGAGGATAGAGCATATAAATTCAGAAAGTGGGAGGCAAGGGATGTATTCTCTCCAAGCATCTTCCGGAAAGTTGGTGTTGAGGCCATTACTGATGGTGTAAGATATTATGGAAATAATGAGATTTTTTTTACTTTCCAAATATACTTTCGTGGGCTTTTTGATGTGTTTGATGGTTTGATAAAGTAGACCACGAATCTTTAGGAAATGATCAAAACTTAGCTACAGTAACTTTTCTCCATTGGACATCATTTTTGAGAATATAGTGTTAGCTCCATTTAGCAAGAAAAACCTTGTTCCGCTCGAGTGAAGGGGGCGCAAAAAGGCAAAACTTTATTCCAATTGACAAGTTGGGGCAACTGGCAAGGGGAGTTGTTGGCGCATCTCCAACAACTGATTTCTGGGTTTTTATGGTTTGAACAGTGTTTAAGCGTGCCTAAAGGTCAAGAGCATTCTGGGGATTAATCAGAAAGTGCCAAAAAAATAAAAAACAAGGGCCCTGTTTGAGGTGCACAATAAAAAAAATGTAACATAAGTTTCTATAATTGAAAAAACATAGTATTGCGAATAATAAGATAGTGAAAATGTTAAGAAATTAGAGTTTATGTGGGGTATTGTTGTGAGAAATGAGCATTTTTCAGTATTTTTAAATTTCTTAAATTTTTAAGAAATAAAAAGTAAAAAAAAAAAAAGAACTTGAGGTGTTGAGGTGCATGCCACGGTCCGCTTCACTCACTTGACTAGACTGCACACTTTTCAAAACACTAGGTTTTTAATTGGTATAGTTATTTCATATTTGATACTACTACATTTGATATCCAAGAAATTTGTGAGGTGCCTTTACATCCTAGATAGGTGGAACAACTTTGGAATTCATGACCACTTGGTTGGGAGGGCTTGCGACATTGATATAGTCTTTCAGCTTTTCACTTCTACTGATATTTATTTCCTTCAATCGAATTCTTAATCTTCTTTTCTACCAACTGACAAGCCTGAACTATATAGGGTTGTTTCCATGCTCCTATAATATTTTCCTTGTTACTAATGGTGAATTAGCTCCATTTGCTATCTCTGAGAATTCACTACCTGTGTTTTTATCATGTGAGTCGGAAAATAAATAATGAATAGAGTAGTAGTTTCAAAAAGAACTAGTTGGGTTCTTTTTATTATTTTATTTGCATAAAAAAGAAAGAAATTTGCTCCACGTTCTGCCATATTGTTCTCCTAACCTTTATTTATTCCAACAGTTTCCGTATTGATTTATTCTTCTGGATAAGTTTTCTGATTGTGATCTTAGGCTTCCTGATCTTTAGAACATCCAAACTAGCCAAAAGCAAGAAGCAGCTAAAAATTGTAACTGCACGATTGCTGAGGTTGAGAATGCACTGGCAAAGTTTATCTGGGCTAAAGAAGCGCAAAAGAAGATTGAGAAGTTAAGGGAAGAAGGAAAACCTTTGCCGAAGAGTATTTCCGAGGTATAACTTTATACATACTGTTCCCTTCCCTGTTCTTAAGAGCTAAAAGTTAACTGTCAAGATTACTCTATCTAGCCAGAAAAATGTACGTCAGTATGTCCCATTTGATAACAATTTCATTTCGGTTTTTTGTTTTTAAAAATAATGATTATTTTCTCACCATTTCTTTAATATGTTTTTGACCTTTCTTCGGGACGCTTTCAATTCTTAGCCAGATT
>NW_019104627.1:262411-273601 GCF_001995035.1 Momordica charantia
GGCGTGCTGTCATGGAGTTTGTTAAAATATGTGGCTAAGCAAGACACATTTAGGTCGGTTCAAACAAAGAATGGGAACGAGATCAAAGGAGATCTTGGTTGGCTCAGCCATAACGGGCCTCGACTCGGTAGATAGTCGAAATATCGAGGTGATAAAACTTGGCTTCATAGAAAGCTATCTCCAATAGATAAAATGTAATTTCTACAAAAGGTTGAAGTTATTTGACTTGTAAAAAGGTTTTGACCTGAGTGCAGGGTTTAGAAATCCTTTTAAACTTGCTAAGTGCAAGAGATATGCACTTACGCATGACGATAAGACTAACAAAAACCATGTGTTCATGCAAATGCGAACTTCCAATGGCAGTATGCAGTACTTATCATAGTGGGAGTCTGATATCCGAGCAAAAGGTCAGACCGAACAAATTCATCTTATCGACCAACACTACACTACGTAGATATCAGCTGTGGAGGCAAGGCGTCGGTTGGTCCTAGAAACGGTCGCAGTGGCATGAGGAGTTAATGACTGGAATACCCAGAGATCATAAAGAATGGGATAGAAATTGAGTTGTGGAAAGTTGTTCTCATATTAAATTGCATCCCCTTGTATAGCTCCTGCTAGAAATAGCTAATGAAGGTCGGGTACCCTGTCGCTGACAATTGAGTGTGGCCTATCAACTAGCTCTAACTCTCCCTGGGAAGCTGTTGCGCGACCTCTAATGCGACTATCTTGTGATGGATGGGTGCATCTACAATTGTGTATTGCCTCAATGTCATGAATAATGCTCCATTTTATTTTGCATTTATTTTTATCACTTGAAAACGTGTGACAGCATATGATCTATTTTTTATTTAGCTTAACCAATGAATTTGATCTTCAATGCATGATGCAATATGTATGCGTGATGCTAATTTTTGTTTTGACAATGGAATGTGATTATGAATGCATAATGCATGATACTTAAATTTTCATAATCTAACCATGATACGAAAACAATTTATTTTTTAAAGAATATATATGCAAGTCATGTGAATGCATGATTTGTGAAAATATGGTTGAGAGAATAAGATTTTTTTTTCCATATTTTGAAAAAGATATTATCTCTTGTCTACTCTCATCCTTCTTACGAGCAAATATTTAGCAAAAAATCAAACGAGAAAAGGTAATATCGACATTGGAGAAAAACCTGTCAACTTTTTTTCTTTTTTGTTTTCTTTTGCTTTTGTCCTTTTTTTTTAATGAATGCCTTCACCTGATAGGAGATATATATATCAAGATAATCTCTCAACCATCTAAGGTTTGGTGGGGGATTCTTTTGTAGAGGTGGTAACTCATGTGCCGACTTAGAGAACTATAAAAAGTAATTCGTAGCATTGTACATCTTGCTTGATCAAACTGTTTCATAAACTCAGCCTTGTAGTTGACAAGAATGTTGGATACAAGAAAATAGATCTGGCTTTATGAACAAACGAGGATGGAAATCATGATTTTCCATCAAGCTTAACGATGAGAAAAGTCAGCGAGCTTCCTTTTTAAAGAAAATGAAACCAAGAGTTCAAGGATATTTTGTCAAATCTCTCGAATAATAAGAGACTAGAATATGTTTTTTAAAAGCTTTGATGAGAGATTAGAGCATGATCAAATGAATAGAAGAGTAGAAATGATACAATTTCTTTGGATAGATAACCTTGAGAAATGGTTATGTAACTCCTCCAAGAGTTCATCTCGTGTATCTTGCCTCTTTTTTTTGGGTTTAGCTCAAGATCTTTGATAAAAATCTTCTTTCTCGCCTTTAGCTTCACTTTATGGCCATGTTGCTGCAACCCACTTTTTGAATGTAAGGCTCCCTTTTTAACCTTAGCTTGGACGTGCAGTTGATGCAATCCACTTTTGAATGCAAATGACCTCTCTTTTTCTCAAAGTGTAGCTCATTATAGAGTTGTAGAGTACACTTTATGAATGTTGAAGATTTTGTGCAAAGAGAAATGTAACAATCTCAGTCTGAAGATGACCTTTGCCTCAAAAGCTTTGTATAGGGTAGTTACAAATTTGCCCCAACGTAGCATTACTCGACTTTGTCCTAGTCTGAAGATTTGTAAAGAAGACCTTGAAGCTTTTGAAACTGCAATTGTTGATCTATACTGATTGCCCCATTCATTGAACTAAAATATGGTCACGACCTTCTTATATTTTTTTTTTCTTTTCTCTTTTTCTCCTCTTTTTTTCCTTTTTTTCTTTTGGCCAGACATAAACTTTTTTACAAACAAAATATAGTGCAATCACATATAAAACGTTGATCATAAGTCGCATTTTTCCACCCTGACCGTTGTTCCAAATTATTTCTTTGCTGATGCTGCTTT
The DNA here is from genome assembly GCF_001995035.1 of Momordica charantia. The sequence goes on from NW_019104627.1 coordinate 264,769, forward strand.
AGTATCATGATGAAACTGATCCCAAGCAAAAATCATCAAAGGAGACTGATATCTTGAGACTATTTGTCAGGTCGCTAACTTCACAATTCTCAAAACTACTATCCTCAGTCTTGAAATCACTTTTACTCAAAAGAAGAGAAGAGACAAATGGTTGAGATAGGAGAACAATAGAAAGTGAAAGAAGGAAGTCAGAGTAGGGAAATTTTGAGTAACTACAAGTACGAATTCATGAAGCAATCAATCATAAGAGTACAATGTTATTTTATTACCTTAAAAGTTCTCAGGGTAACACTAGGTGGATAATTTTGGACATTTACCACGCAATTAGATGTGACAAGCTTAGCAAAAGGCTTTTTATGGTAAATAGGCAAATATTGATATTCATTGGGATAAAAACTCAGTGTAGGATATTGGGATCGGATGAAAGCTCTCTCGCTTTAGTTGCCTCCGACTACTATGATTATCTGGTAATGTTGGCAACCTTAGTTGTGGGTCATACTGCAGGCCAATGAGTTTATGGGTACTGTAGACGGATTATTATATATCGTAGGTCCTTGTTGGTGCCTCCACTTGCGCTTCGAGATTACTGCTTGGACTTTATTTTTCCTTTCAAAAGAGCTTCTATTCGTTTCAAGATGTGGCTCTTTATTAATTAAAGGCACTGACAGTTGTTCTGTTGTTTCTCCCCATCTTTGAGCATATTCTTTCCCTACAGTCTCTTCAAAATTTCCATTGGTAACATTTTATTTTTCTTTACCTTTTGAATTATTTGAGTAATTGACTTTTGATGTTTGTCCATCTTTGAATGTGAATTCAACCTGACATATTGTAGGAGCTTATTGGCTCTTCTTGGAAAGCTCAGCTTCATGTGACAAACTGTGCTGGGGGAAGCCCTCTGTTGATTGACAAAGAGGTGGATCCACCCTAAGTGATGAATTATCATGAGGTTCGACTAAATTGTTAGGTTGAGAAATGTCCCCAACTGTAACAATATTCTTTAAGACATTGAAAATTTTCGTGACTTGCCCCTGATATTATCGATGTCTTGTCTCATCTTCTTTAGGTCTACATTCTGCACCTCCATGACCTGTTCTTGAATCTCGTCTCTTATTTTCTTTAGCTCAGCATTCAATTCTTCCATGACCCATTCGTGGATTTCGTCTCTAATATTCTTTAGTTCAGCATTAGATTCTTCCATGTTATGTTGCTTTATGTACCTTGTATATAAAGAATAGTAAATATGTGGTATTGAGCTATTTTTCTAATGGAGAATGCATAGATTTTGATTTTTTTAATATAGAAATTGATAAGCATGAGACGATTTTATGCAAATGTTGGATATAAATTAGGGGAAAAATTTGAAATGATTATGAACATGTGAAATGATGCATGCATAAGATGAAATAGAGTTTTTTTTAGTGTTTAATTTTCCTTACGGGAAAAAAAAACTGATTTAAATGTGCTACAAATTGCTCCAAGAATATGATAAATGCTTAATGCAATCATTAATACATTATAAATGCATGCAAATGTAATGGTAGACTCTAACTCACCCTAAGAGAGAGAGACATAAATATGTACATAAAATTAAAGTCTGGGATTATAAAACCAAACTCCTAAGTTTTGGATAGAAGTGAATAAATTTGAAAGTTTTTTGTGGGCCTACATAGGGACGTTTAAAATCCCTTTGAAAGGCAACACTTCTAACCAAAACTTAAACAAATAGCTAGGAAGAAGTAAGGTAAATGATTTTTTATTCTTTTCCTTTATTTTTAAAAAAGTGGTTCATTTAAAACCTTATGGTTAAAACTCCAAATCAACCCTAAACTTTTTATTAAAACAAACAAAATGCCATGAATAACATAACAACCGACATAAATGTAATATGAATATGGCGTGAAGTTATGTACTAATGCATCCTAAAGGATAATGGCCCCCAAATTTTCCATATGCTTTGGTAGTATGGTCGACTTGAGTGGAGCATTTCATGCGCCTGCACGGGAACCAAAATTCCACGAAGGTCACACTACTCAGTCTCCGATCTAATCCTAAAAGGTAAAGCCCGGGTAGGAGGCTTGTGAAAGTGTGTGAGATGCATGATGATGCAAAATAAAATAATAATACAATTAAATGAAGAAAAAAAACAAACAAAAAAAAGGACCCGAAAACATATTACAATAGGATAATAAATGACAAAATAAATTGCTTGACTCTCAAAGCTCCCCAGTGGAGTCGCCAAGCTGTCGCAACGTCATTGCGATGCGGAACGACCGACGTCATCCCCTGAAGGGTCTCTTTCTAGATAAGGGTTTGGAATCGCCACCAATCATCTACGATGTGTGATTGGTCACCTATTTCAAAAACTTGGTCTACGAAAAACAAATTTTGGTTCGGGAGTCGACTGAGCGTAGGGAAGGTGTTAGCACCCTACGACACCCGTTCGAAAACGGTACCACATTTTATCATAAATTATCCTATTATTTTATTTGGTCCAAGAAAAAAATATTTTTGTTTTGATCGAAATGTCCCATGTTATATTGATTCACACTTTGTTATAAGATATGAATTAATATGTATGAGTGACACGAAGGCCAAAATAATTATTTAGTAAAAACAATGATAAAATGAGGCATGCAAAGACTCGAACTTGGGTCTGTATATATAAAAGCCAAACATCTTACCATTATGTCAACACCGAAGTCTTGTTGTGTGTTGGTTCTATTGAACCGCCTTTAGAGACTAAGGGAAAAAATAAAAAATAAAAATAAAAAATTTTCTTCACCCAAATCATTCTTCTGTGTGGTCTCTGTTTTTTCCCCCTCCCCTCTGTGTGTTGTGTGCCCTTTAAATATACCAAAAAAATAACAGTAACATGCGTGAGTCGAGTAAAACCAGAGAAAAAGAGGGACGGGAAAGCATTTGGTTTTGACGAAGGAAAAACGGGAGGAGAAACCAAATGTTTATTTTTAACCAAAACAAAATCTAAATTTTTTTAATTAAAAAACTTTTATTTAAAACAAAATTATATAAATAAAATCAAATATTTTTATTTCTTTTATTTTAATATTAGAATCAAATTCTTTAAAACAAAATCTATTTTTTGTAATTTAATTTAAACTTTAGCTTATAACCAATAATAAAGTAATCCTATAGTATTTAATAAAATAAAAATTAAATAATTAAAAAAAAAACTAAAATGAAGCCGGACCAAATACGGTGTCTACAGGGTTCTTTATTTATTTAATTATGCGAAGGAGTTTCAGGTCGTGTATAACTACTTGAAGGTGTTGGTTCTTCTCCATGGTATATCCATTGAGTATATGAATGTGATATTCCATTTATGAACAAATGTCTTTCTATTCCATCAATTGAATGTCACTTCGCATTCATACAATATCTACATGGACATCTTGTTTTTCCTGTATTGTTAATGTGAAGTTTTGCCAATTCTATAAATTGTTTTACTCCTTCAACATACTCGGGCGAGAATCTATCTCTATCCTTAATCCAATCCTTATTCATTCTTAATGACAATACTGTTCAAAAAACCTCAAATTCAGTATAAATGGGCAATGTTGAATTCTAAAAGAACCAAACAAAAGATTGGTTTCGTTTTGTCATCAACCTAAGGATATTTTGAAAATAGAAAAATCTAAAATTTGCTTTCAAAGTGTGATAAGCATGACAAGGGTGATCATAGTTGAGGATAATATTATAGTGAAAAGTAGGGGAGTTTGGAAGTATTATTGAGAGCTTAGATATATCCCTAAGATATAGCCACTAAGGAAAGAATTAAGATATACTTAGAGGGCTCACCTAGATCTTTCTAGGTTTTACATATCATTTTAAAGTTTTTTAAAATCTAAGCCAACATCAGCACGCTCACAACCAAAATAACGAATTCACAATAAAATCAGCACACTGCCAATCAAAATAGTTCATACTTACAAAACCAATAAATTAAATCAGTCAAACAACATTTCAAAATCTCATAACTTAATTAACGAGTTCACAATCACACCAACATGCTCCAAACTAAAATAGTTAATACTTACCAAACCAATAAATTAAATTAAACAAGCAACATAGCATGTTCACAGCAAAAAGAAATCAAGTCAAAATCAAACTACTTACAAATTAATTCACAACATACCTTCAGCACAAGTTACAGCGAACATCAGGAACCGATACGATACAACTCAAAGTCAAGCTTATAAATTCCAGCCTAACAACAACGCATGAAATACAAATCACAAATAACACATAAAACTAGGATTATATGTACATTTAAGTCACAATCAAACTACCCATTAAAGTTCATTCACTAATAATTTGGACACTTTAATAGAAATCCACACAAACCCACTAAAAATCGTCATAATTAAATTTCCCAAACTTTAGAAACACAAAGGCGCAAAAAAGGAATCCAAAGATTCTCAAATTTTCAAATAAAGTTCCAAAATCTTGACAATTCTCAAAACATAAACTAAGACAATCTATCTACTAATTCCCCCACACACCCACTTTCAAGATTTCTCAAGTTAATCTCTCTCAAGTAACAAAATAAAGTTCCAAAACACAAACCCAAAGAACAACTCCCGTCTAATTCCCCAACTCACTCTATTAACATTGAAACATCAATAACCCATATGAGATTCAAGCCAAAATGGAAATGAACTCTCAGGATTTCTCAAATCGGAGTCATATAAAATATCAATATCATCTACATGCGAGGATTTAAGCCCTAAAACTATAACAAAAAAAAACAAAATAACAACTATAAACCAAACTTTATACATAAAAATAAAGGGAGAAGGAGAATAGACCTCAAAGGAGAGGGAGACGGCGGGGATTCGGTGGCAACAGAGGCGAACAGGAAGCGTCGGGTGGCAGATGAGACGAGGCGAAATGCGAACTGGAGGTGTCGGGCAGTAGTGGCGAAAGAAACGAGGCGAGGCGGAACGCGGACTGGAGGCATTGGGCGTGTTGGCTTTTCGAGCTTCAATCATACCAAATGTTTTGATGATAACAAACTTAATCTACTGATGATTTTTGTGTTTCAAAATATTCAAAGTATAGAGCTTGAAAAGACGAATGCAACACAATTTGAATCGCTCAAATCGGAGTTAAAACGAAGAAGTTATGACCAAAACAAAATTGGGAAGGAAAATCCTACGTGGATTCTCAACAGTCAATTTTTATGACGTGGCAGATGACATGTTGGATGACGTGGCACTACAACGGTTGGATTTGATGATGTGGCATATGACGTGGTAGATGACATGGCGTCCAACGGATCTATTCGCTGACGTGGTGATCAAACATTTTGGACGAACTAGAGCGTGAGACGTGGTCGGATAAATTTGAATTTATTAATTTATTAATAAAATTCAAATTATCTTAAACTGGACCAATGAATGAATGACACGTGGCATTTACTATTCATCCAAGTTTGACTAGTCAACTACATATTATTTTTTGACTTATACATCTACACGAAGAATAATAAAGGAAATAAAAGGAACATGGAAAGTATGTCTAACGGTAAAAAATAGAGGCAAAAAAATTTTGTCATTTTGACAAAAAGGAATACATTAGATGCAAAGAAATAGTTGGACTGATTTTTATGTGATTGCTTGATTTTAGAAGCAATTTGAACTTTGTAAATGTGACTTTTTCCAAATTGTGATTCCTTGATTATAGGAGCAATTGAACCCAGAATCTTCCCATTGTTTATGCCGGCTGAATTTCCTTATTTCTTTCACTTGTTGATGTTCTAAGTGCATCATTTAGCATTTTTGTGATCGGTTCCAATGTTAATTTTCATGATTTCTTCTATGTAGAATGCTAGAATGCTTACATTTACGGAATGCTTGGTGAAACTAGAATGCTAACATTTACTCACTTGTGATTGGTTTTATGTAGTGTTTATATTTGTGCCATGCATATAGTTAAAGTCTAGTTAGATAATTGTGTGGCTATCCTGCAGCAGAGATAGCCAATTAAGATTTGGATAAGTAGATTGTTTTTGCTTGTTATTGTTCAACATCTGTGTTGTTCATAAATCAGTTTCATTTGGGTAAAGTCTTTAGTATTTGGAGAATCAAAAAATCGTTTGGTATTGTCTTTTTGCTTCTTTGTTTTTGTGAAAGAAAGGTTTTGTGTGAGTCATTTGAGGGAAAGAAAAAGATAGGTGTTATTCTTTTGTAACTACGAGTTGAGTGTGATTCTTTTGGATTGGGATCCTTTCTTGTAGGTCGTTACCATTTTGTTGGGCTTGATTTTTGTATTCATTTTCTATATTCTTTCATGTTTCTCAATGAAAGCTTGGTTTCTTCTCAAAAGAAGAAAAAAAAATTGAAACAACATTTGGAGCACATTTAGAGCATCTATATGAGAACTGTTTACAATTCTGTGAGTTCAAGTTAGTTTCTCAAGAGTGGAGCACATTCATAATTGTTGCATGTTAGAGTTAGAAAGAAAATGTGGGGGTTAATATTAATATTTTCTTAATTATTCGTTTTATTTTGTTGAAGGAGTAGCTTGCGAGAGCAACATTTTGAGAAAGAAGAACGTATAGGGAAGAGTTTCGATGTACTTTTGACATGTACGAGGTTGATGTAATGTGAGTATAGTTCGTTGAGCATTCTCTTATTGTAGTCATAGACTTATAGTAGTATTTGTATAAAATATCATAATTTACAAATTTGATCATATTTTGATCTTATTACATGCAACTTTGTTACATTTTATAATTTACAAATATAGATAATTTTTCTGAAACGTGTACAGTGTTATTAAATGTATTTCAGCTGTTATGAAATTGTCATATATAAACTTTTATTGACATTACAAACCTTTATTAAACACAAATTGTGACAAAAAAAAACTGTCACAATTAATCAATTGCCATGTATAAAATTTTCGTGATAGTTAAAATTGTCAATATAAAGATTTTAATGATAGTTAAAAATTGTCAATATAAAGATTTTCATGACAGTTAAAATTCCAAATATGGACCGTTAAAACTATCACTATAAAAGTTTTCGTGACAATTATAAATTAGTCATTGTTACATTTTTCTTGACGTTTATCAGTAGTCGTTAAAAAATATTTCATGTCAATTTTGAACTGTCGTTAAAAAGCATTTCATGACAATTATAAACTGTCATTAAAAAATATTTCATGACATTTATAAACTGTCGTCATTAAGTTTTTATTGACAGGAGAATAAAATCTTTCATTGTTTTAGTGACAGTTATAAACTGTATTATTAATTGTGATGGAAGATTTATTTGTAACAAAGTATAATTGTAGTTGTAAATGCATTGATGATAATTTTTCAAATTTGTCATCTTCTCCTCTTTCTTAATGCCTTAATAGATGACAAAAAAAAAATTGTCATGAATTATGTTAATGATAGTTTTTAATTATCACTGAAACCTGAATTTCTATTAGTGTATAAAAAGATAGAGTAATTACTCTCTTCTTATCATGTTAATATACATGAAATCGTGACCGTAATTGGTGGGTGAGCTTACCACTGACTGGATACCAACTATCATTTGATGGGGTTTTTATCTTGCAAAACAAGTGCAAATGGAGTTTGCAACCATGTTATGGCACTACAACAAATATTAGTTTCTATAGCATATAATTATAGTATTAGGGTAAACTATGCAATTAAAAAGATAGGCGGTGATCTTTAAGAAAGAAAAAAAAAGTGCTAAACAAAAATATTGTGGCAAATATAACCTTGTTTCTATCTTTAATCTCCAACACCTTTCTCAACTCTTCTTTTCAATCTTTTGCCCATTTTCTTCACTCTCTGGTCCATTCTCTACAATTTTCCTCGTATGCCCAATCTCTTTCAATACAGACATCAATTTTCTCTTCTTTCACTTAATTTTCTCAAATGAGTATTCTTCATTTCTTAAGCAGCACACAACATTCCTCCCTCAGCCATGTTTTCTAGCGTTGGCACGGAGTAGTTCACAAAGACCCATCAAGATCTAGTGCAAGGAGACTCTCCTCCTCACAACGATGCACAAGTTTTGACCTTTCCTCAAAATCAGTACTAAAAACATCGTTCGTACCTAGCTGAGCCTATGAAAATTTCTCTCCAACACTATCGCCAGTACATTCGTCTTCTTTGGCTAGTTTTTCTAACCTCCACTAATGAGGCTTATCGATTTTTACTATTGTTCGGATTGAAGGTACGTATCTATTTTTCTTCCTATTTTTTGTCATTTTAAACTTGAATCAAACATACAATTGTTATCGACTTCTTACCTAGAAGCAAGCTTGAAAGATTTATGATATTGATTAGGTACACTACTTTGGATACTCTTGGCTATAAAAAAAATGCTATGGAATGCTTACTGTTTATGCAAGGATATGCACAACAGTGTATTTCTGATTACAGCTCGAACTCGGTCTCCGGATCGATCTGAACGCTTGGGCGGACCTGCACAAAAAGGTGAGCACTCCGACGATCAAGTCAGTATAGGTCGGATTCCCAGTTTAGTTCGAGGTCAAAGAATCATTGTACCTGATCGTGGAGTGAGGTCCTCTACTTATGGGTGGTAGTCCCACTAATCTCGCGACGGTTACACCCGGTAATCTCGGGACCGTCGGTTATATCCGGTAATCTCGGGACCGACGGTTACACCCGATAATCACGCCGCTGACAGTCGCTCACATCGGCCCCCACCGAGCTTTCCGGTAGATCGGACCTTGGCCAGGTTCACCTCGGCCTTCATACTTAGCATCTGTCAACGCTAGTGGTGGTGATCTCGGCCGTCCGAGCTGGGCATGACTCATGAGTCATCTT
>NW_019104627.1:280046-290656 GCF_001995035.1 Momordica charantia
GTCCACATACACTTCCATATTCCGGCCGATCTGCTTGGCGAACATTTTGTTCACCATTCTCTGATAGGTCGCTCCTGCGTTCGTTAAACCAAAGGTCATGACCTTGTAACAGTACAGACCTTGGTCTGTTATGAATGCTGTATGATCTTGATCTGGGGCATGTATCTTGATTTGGTTGTACCCAGAGTAGGCATCCATGAAGGTGAGCAGTTCGTGCCCGGCTGTGGCGTCCACGAGTTGATCAATCCTCGGCAGTGGGAAGCAATCTTTCGGGCATGCCTTATTTAAGTTCGTAAAGTCTACGCACATTCTCCACCTTCAGGCTCTTAACCCTCTACCTCACTACCCATCCCTTTCCTTAACACCCATCCCATGGTTACCCATTCTAAGGCCCATTCTAAGGCCGACATTTTTAAGCCAAAAGCTTAGCTCTCAATTACTCAGCCTCCTACCACACCAAGTATTACAGAACCAACAAACTATAAATTGGCACTAGCTGATTCAAATTGGAAACAGGCTATGGTGGATGAATATGATGCCCTCATTCGAAACAATACACGGTCTTTGATCCCTATGCCTTCAAATCGAAAGGTGATTGGTTGTAAATGGGTTTTTTGATTGAAGCGTAAGCCTACAGGTGAAATTGATCGATACAAGGCTAGATTAGTTGCTCAAGGATATAATCAAGCTTTTGGGATTGATTACTTTGAAACTTTTAGTCCGGTCATCAAACCAGCAACTATTCGAATAATTCTTTCTCTTGCCGTGACTTTTAATTGGCAGGTAAGACAACTTGATGTCCACAATGCTTTTCTCCACGATGAGCTTTTTATGGTCTTCAGTTGACAAGAGGATGAACTATTTCAGACACAATTCCTTATATATTCTTTCTACTTTCTGACACGGAACTACATAATATATGATGGTTGCCTCCCTTTTCTTCACTTCCAACCAAATTTAGCTGAAGTCGTTACTAATGGATTACACAGTTTCAAGTCAAGGGCGGCCAACAAACATCGAAGACAGTAAAGAAAGTATTATAAAATAGCAGAAGCAGATCAAGATAATACCTGAATGATACGATTCCACAGCAGCAAATGGTTGAAACTGGGGCATTTGGAAGGGGCCGCGCGAACGCAGGCCCCCACTACCACAAATTATGACGTAGGATCTGCCACTTTTGGGCAGACCTTAGGCGGGCACCCCTCCCCAATGTGCAACGGAGGTCACCAGCATAGGCCATGGGCCTCTGTGATCGCCCATCGACCCCGTCCAGGTAAGTATGTTCAAAGGCCGGCCATGGTCTCCTATTTATAGCAGATTGTAAGGTCTCATCCCATGTGCTTTGCCGATGTGGGTCTTCTCACTCACTCACCTCTTTCACTTCTTTGACACATTATGAAATTAGTTTATTGGCTTCAATTTTGAGGTAAATAACTAATGTTGGGCCTGGGATGATAAATTTATGTGATGAATTACGTTTGGTATGCTTTTAAAAAAATTACTTTTAAGTGAGTTGCTTGTTATACGAGTACTTAAAGGAATAAAATTATTGATTTTAAGAAAATTTTAAAATCACTTTAAACTATAATTTTAATGGTGATTTTGAAAATTCAATTATACTTGAATCTATTTTTAAAAAAATTACTAATTCAACTATCACTCCCAAATACCCCTTCAATATATTTTCCTTAGTGAAATGGTATATGTTGGAGGCGAATTTGGACCTGCCACGTGTCACGATCAGAGAGGTAAGCCGAATTGACGTGTGGACGAGCCGACCTTCAACGGAGTCCGTAAACGTGTTTCTTCCGAACTCGACAACACGCCGTATTTTTAGGGCGTGTCAGAGTTCCTGTCGGGCCCAGTTTCTATAAATAGAAACTTTAGTCTTAAATGCAAGGTACGCGATCCTAGATAGACTCGGCAAGTTAGCTCGGACTAGAACTGACTTGCAACTTTGTTTTGTAGGTCTCAAGGGTGTTCTGGGAAGGTGTCGGGCAATTGGCCGAAGCTCGTTCCATACTATCCGAGCTACGTCGTATCCGAGCTCAGCAATTTCGAGCTCAACAGTATAGGTAGAATGCTGAAACAAGATGTAAGGACCAATCAGCTGTCTCTAACACCCAACTTGAGAAATCCTTTTTTAAAAAAGGTTTCGAAGATAGATTATCTAAAACTTGACATTAAAGTGATTAACACACTTGTAATTCTTATCTTAATTAGAGATGATTTTTGAAAAGAAGTGTTCAACTTCTCCAACTAAAAGATACGCCAAACTCACTAGTCATTTGCTGTCAAATTCTCACTCCAAAAACTGTTTAGCATAGCAAGTGGAAAACATAAGGCATATGAAACGTTTGATATGAGTACCTTTGCTGTCATAATGTGTTGGGATTTTAGAGTTCATCGTTTTATGTAGTATGATGAAAATTTTTGTAGGGATACGATCATAAGAAAATTTCTTTTAAAGATCCTTCGATTCTTCTCCAACCCTCCATTTATGTGTGGTGTTTTTTTTTCTTTGGTTGGCCTCTGCCTCATTAGATTGTGTGAGAATGTTTCGAGGGTAGTGTTTATAAATGAAATACTTTCCTATTAGTATTTTTCAAAAATATCTTTGAATATCCCAGCACATCTCACAAATAAGATTTTAAATTCTGAGTAGTTGGCCACCGTAGTTTCAACCTCAATTCATAGATTATTTTCCTATTATTCTTTTGAAAAAAGAAAAAGACTTATTTTATTTTGGAACGAGATTGAAATATTTTAGATAACTATCAAAAGTATTTTCATAAGATATCTAGTTTATTTCCATGTGTTAGGCTGAGTGTATAATGTTGATGCCAAATTCTGTGTCGTGGGATGATGTTTGCTAGGTTCAAGCGAGTTGCTAGCGAGCAAGCTCAAGAGGGAAAGTCTCTAGGAGTTGATATAGAGCTAGTTGGAGAAAGAAAACCTGCAAAAACAGGTAGAGCACTCCGACAATCAAGTTAGTCTTTGATACGACAAATTTTCATACTTGGTTGGAGGAGCGAAGGTGCATTTATAAAGGTTAGATGAGTGCTTGTCCATCTAATCAATCTATTCTACTGTTCTTGAGATCGTTGACCCTTCACACTTGGCCGTACTTCTGGGTGTCAAAATCCACCCCTAGGGGAACCCTCTTGCCTGAGCAGCTGGGTCGACCTAGGAGGTCAGCACTCTTCGTAAGCCACACAACTCGACCCACGTGAACCACCTCGACTTTACTCCCAACATTAGCCCCCTCTTATGTCGGGTCGTCCTGAGAGTCGATCTAGTCCAGTCGTGGTGGTGCGGGGCGAGCTTGTGGAATTGCCATTATCAGGTGGTCTGAGCGGTGACATGGAATGAATTTGCTCTCGACTGTAGTAATAAATGGTTTCTGGAAGGTCGTTTGACAGGTGCATTTACCTAGACGCACTCAAGCACTTAGCCGTTTTGCCTTCACGCGATTTGGACCTTCGAGCGGATGGACGTGTGGAGGGCCAGAATTGTCTTTTCCCCCTACCTATATTTATGAATAATGGGAACTTCCTTCTCTCATTATCATTGTTTATTATTATTATTTTTTTTTACTCTTTGGTGGTATTATTTTTTCTTTTATTTGTGTTATTATAAAATTAAAAATACTTCATGCACTGAAATGCAAGTGGTAGCAGAACAGTATATTAAAATGCTACTATCTCGAAAAATATTTTTTATCCATTATGTCCTTTATCAACTTTTAAATTTACTAAACGTGCCATTTTTTATTTTTAATAACTTTAATTAATAATAATGTGGAAGTTATGAATATGAAAAGCTTGGCTTATTTATATTTAACAATTTATGATTTTATATTTAATTGGAATTAATAATGGAATTTTGGAATATCAAAAGATTTCCAACTTATCTATATGTGTGTGTATATATACATGTATATATATGTGGAGGTTCCCTCTAACTTTTTCTACAATAATTTAGCTCTCTTTCTTAGTTTATTTCTTTTCATCTCTTGATTTCATCGAAATTTTATAGATTTAGTAGTGTTATATTGCACACTCTATTGGAAGGTTGATGTGCAGTTTTGGTGATAGTTGTTTTGACTCTATTAGTGTTGAAGATTGAAGATCATTGTGTCTCTCGCTTGAAAATTGGCCAAATGACTATATTTCTTCCTTTGTGCAAGAGGAGTTTGTACCTCTTTCTTTTGTTTCTGATTTCATTTTCTTTTTGTCTAGAAAAAAAAAGTAGTGTCATATTTTGACAAACTAGTGTCGTCCTACAATTAGACGTCATTGAATCCTACAGAGTGATTTGATCTCAAATATCAACCAAAGGTAGACAATCTTAAACATTGTTTTGAAATAAATGTATCAATCTATTCCATAAATATTTATAAATTGTTTCATAAATAGTATTCTTATTATTTTTATTTTAAAAGTTTGTGTATAGTTGTAATTTTGAAATTTAATTATTACTAGAGTTTTTTTTATATGTATTATTGACGGCAAATTTCGGAGAGTTTCACGTGTCCCTCGGACAAGTGCTTTCGTCAAGGAGGAAATGAGGGTGCAGAAAATTTGATGTAGGTACGGTGTTCCGCCTAGTACACTCCAACGCTCAAGTCAGTAATCGGAGTCCAGAAAATAGGAGTCGACACCTTTAGGGTTTCAGTGACAGGTTTTTCACTTCTTTGGTAAGGTGGGAGTCCTTCCCTTTTATTGGCGCGGATGACAGACAAGGAAGGACAATTGTTGAGACGATAGAGATGCATCGAGTTGTACGAGGCCCTTGATGGTGGATTGTGCGCCCCCGATAATCAGTGGGTGATGCCTCCATTTGTAGACCTGTCGCTTTCGAAATTTGACATGTGTCCTACTCAAACTTGCCCTCAACATATTTAATTTATTTGTATAACATGGTTCTTAATCAACTTTCTCTCCTACAAACATATGGGAAATAATGTTATTATCTTTATTTCTTGAATTCTTTTTTTAATGAACCTGACATATTCTAAAAAATTAGCAATTTTTTTTAATAATATGACATATTCTAAAAAAATGAGCTAAAAAATAATCTTTTAACTTTTATAGAAATGTTTTTTCTAATAAACAGAAAAATTCTTTTAAGCTAATTTTAAAATATTATTAAATTAATTGATAATATATTTAATTTAATTTCTAAAGTGTATCCATCATTAGTCATAAATTAATTAGAACTCATTAAAATTAATATTAATAAATTAAAAGTAGACTAAAAATAACTTTTTAACTATAACAATCACTATAGTTATTAATTAAATACACAAATGAATGTGATATGATTGAAATCAGTACAATTAACTTTAAATGTGAAATATTATCAATATTTATTTTCTAAAAACTTTGATAAGTTCATAATACAATTAGACTACAAATTTAATAAGAATTTTATTAAGTAAAATATAATTGTTGAAAAATTAACTTTAAATAAATGATGTTACGCGGAGAAAGAGAAGATCCAACAAAGCGAGAGAAGACCAGAGAAGTCAAGAGAAGGCATGAACTAGAAAGGGGGTCGGTGCTCGGCAACCCAAGTCGGCCTCCCCAGTCGACTAGTGGTCGGCACTGACCAAGGCTCGACTCCGAGACCTTCTCGACGCCGAGCAATTCTTGGTCTCCTGGCTGAGAACTCCAGAAGACTCGACTCGACCACGATGCATGCCGGCCCGAGCCCATCGCGTCCCGACTCTTGATCCGACGATAGACCCATAATAAGATACGCTGGCCCATAGTTCGTAGATGTATCAGGATTCGAATTACGCCTAAATATCCTACTCTTTACTCTCAACTACTTCAATATTAATTTAAGCATCGGAGTCCGTGTGGCAGGAGCCACACCGGTCTTAGTGTTATTTTGGTTTTGCAGGTCACGTCGATCCTAGTATTCTAGAAGATTGGTGAAAATTCAGAGGAATACCGAGAGTCAAATTTCTGTACCAATAAATGAGAATTTAATTGTATCATTAAGTTAAGTAGATTAATGTATGGAATTTAAAAATGTTAATGAAAAGTTTTTATATTTCACTTTTAAATATTTTAACTTTAGTTATAATTAGTTGTAGATTTTTAATTGAAAATTTTGAAAGGTTTTATAACTCTTGCATTCTTAAGTGAAGTTTTCTTCCACCATTAGACTTTTTTTTTTTCAATTTTTCCACCATTAGTTCACCATTAAAATCATGTTACATTAATATTCTATTAATTTACATAAGCTGTTTTTGCCACTTCTTTTTTTTTTCAATCAATAATGGTTTTTTAAATCTTTTATTGATTTTAGTTTAATATCAAATTAAAATATCTTACCTAACAAGCACAAAGTAATATACTAGTCTACTATAAATTATATAATATTGTAAAACAAAAATTATACAAAATTTATAATACATATATTAATCAATTAATTAATAATATTTTAATTGAACTAAATATTTAGTTGGTAACCACCTCACTCAATACATATTAAAATTTTTTTTAAAATTTATATTCAATCTCCAAGTTTCCAAACACATATTCGAAAACATTAAAAAAACATGAATACAGTTCTGTTTTTCTATTGAATCTCCACTTTTCATCTTTTATGTTTTTATCACCAATGCACCCTTTAACTAAATCATAAAAACTACAATAAAAAGAAAACAAGACCCAAAAAGATCCAATTAAAATTAAGCTAAAATTATAGGAATTAAAAAGTTAATTTAAACGGGACTAAACTTGCACCATACCTATGATTGTCGCCAACAAACTAAGTATAATATGAAAAATTGCGTAAAGCAGAGAGTAAAGGGTGCAAATAGAGAATTTTGAAAGAAATTTGAAGTGTTGAAATGAATACAGATTGTATGTACAAGTTTTGATTCTCTGTGGTAATGAGCCAATGAATTTGTTGATCAAAAAAGACCCACATCGGCGGGGGAGGCGGCAGGGAAACTCAGAAAGTGCTATAAATAGGGCACCATGGCCAGCGTTACAACATACTTACCTGGACGGGGTCAATGTGCGATCACGAAGGCTCATGGCCTAGGCTGGTGACCTCCATTGCACATTGGGGAGGGGTGCCCGTCTAAGGTCTGCCCAAAAGTGGTGGAGCCTACGTCATTATTTGTGACAGTTGGGGCCTGCGTTCGCGCGGCCTCTCCCAATCTCCTAGTTTCAACAATGATTTGCGTCGATGAAATTCTTAGCAGGTAATATTTCTTCTCTCTAGTTTCCTAGTTTATGAATTAGCTAGCTTTACTCTCTGCAGAAGATTTGAAATAATCGAATGGTGGCTATTAGGGTTACCAACTTGTTGTGTTGGTTTAGTCTCTGCTTATCATGTGGTTCTTTTATTCATTCCTGTTTGTTCTTTCTTAAAATCGTGGGAAAATTCTATCATGTCAAACAAGAGGGAGAGTGGAAGGAATTGCGGCTGGTTCATCATCTCATCTTTTTTTGCAACTGAAAGATTTTCCCAAATTCTTGGGATGAATGTGTGGAGAACTCGGAAACAAAAAAGGAAGAATATAACATGTTTTTATCTTCATTTCCTCTAATATCTAAGCTGCCAAAATGCTCATGAGATTCCTTTCACCATGGAAATGAATATTAGAAGTAAAAATTATTGGTTTATGTTGATTACATTATGTTTACTGGAAGTGGTTCTTTCTACATTATACTTTAATTTTTGAGCTCAGAGTACCTTTGATATGACTGATTTGGATAGTTTAATGTACGTTCTTGGGCTTGAGGTTGAGCACTGGGATTTTTGTCACTCAGTTCAAGTACAGTCCCGATCTTTTAGCTCGTTTTGGTATGGCTGAGGCTAAAATTTGTCATACTCATTGCTCCATGGGTTTTTAATTGCTGAATCTCCTCCTTGTTGTTTTGAGAGGATGCTACGCTGCTCATTGTAGTTGCATTATTTGACTTTTACTCGGCTTGATATTTCGTTTGCTGTTAGTTGGGTTTCACAGTTTATGCACTCGCCTATTCTTGTTCAACTGCTGTTAAGCGTATTTTGAGCTATCTTCGTATCTCTAGGTTTACGATTTTGTGCTGGTTCTTTGCTTCTTACTGCTTTTTGAGATTCGGATTGGACTGGTAATTCTCTTGATAGACGCTCTACCACTGGTTTGTGAGTTTTTTTGGACCCAATCCTATTTCTTGGTCCTACCAGCTTATTTTGCAATAATTGGTCAGCTTTGCAACTTGCTCATAGTCTGATTTTTTATGGGCAGACAAAGCATATTGAAGTTATTTGTACTTTGTTCGTGGACAGGTCGTGGATGTTTTTTTTAATCAATTTTTGTTACGTTAAAAAGAATCTAACAAAGGTTTATAATATACCTGAATTACTCCTCTCATTTTTATTGATTTTGACATAAAACTCAATGAATATTAATATATTGTTCAGGTAGTTTGTCTACTGATCGTCCTCAGTTTTTGCACCCTTCATTTGATTACATATTGGTTATGTAAATATTAATTCCACTAATATTGTCTTTCTCTTTTTTCTTATTTTAGGAAGCTCTACTGATAGCTTACTCACCTCCTGCGTACATATCTTTTTGTTCAATTCTTAATAAATCAGGGCGTTTAATTTAGTTGAGTTGGCAAATCATTAAAAACAGCCTCTATGACCAGTTTTTCGAGTTGCTTTATCTTCATTGTCCTTCATATCGTAGGTATATATATCATATGTAATTTTAGGGTGCAACGGACATCATGAGATATATAAATGTGAGGACAACTATCTCTATCGGTAATGAACATTTTTTTTTTGTGAAGTCATATGGCTCACCAAATATTCTCAGAGGAACGATTTTTAATGTTTTCTTCAGATTTTCAGTCATATACAGGATGATATTAACTGGGTAAAACTTCTATTTCTTATTTGTCTTTCATGTGTTAGGCTGAGTGGATGGCACCATAAATATTAAGTTGTAATTATAATGTTAATTAGGTCTCATGTACTTAAATTCATTTCCATTTCACATGTAATCCATCAAGTTCGGTGATATATATGACTTCTCAGATTCTTCCTTTTATGGCTCAAACCTCATTCCAGGTTGATGCTTATAAGTAAAGATCAGATGGGATGTATCTTCTCTAGGAATAAATAGCAAATGAACTGGAAAACAGAAGAACATGAGATTTAATATTATTGGCTGTACAAAGGTTATATTTTGACATTTTTTTGACTAAATGGCGACTAGCAGTGGAAATTGATTTCGTCGCCTGGCGATCTTCAAGGATCACCTCGGCTGATGGTAGGGCCTAGGATACGGGAAGATCCGCCATCAAGTATTTCCCACCTATAAAAGTAGAACGAAAACTCCTTTGTAAGGTACGCTAACTTCTAGCACACAAACCACCCCTCAACCAAAAAAATATTTAAATCCCATGTCTAAAATTTAATTCTTATCTCTTCCTCTCATTCGATTTTCCATGAGAATGAGTTGTGTAGTAGTGGATGTTCCTATTAATGGACGTACGGCGTAGCTTGTAAGTTGGACCAAACCGACGTAGAATAGATTGAAAATTGCAACATAATATAAAACCAAAGTCGAACCACGGCAGTCCATTAGCAAGAGGACCTAATGGACCTACAAATCAGAAGCTTCAACAATACGAGATTAATCGGTCAAACTCATTGACTGAGTTAATCAACATTCATTAACATGTTTTTGTGTCCACGGATATACGACCATTAATGACAAATCAATCCTTCACGAGTGCTCGTAACTCAACTTGAGTCAAATTACCGTTTTACCCTTGAGTTACATCTTACTCCTTAAATACCACTGCTCCTCTAATGAACAACCCGGTTATGGTCCGACCAATAATCGGAAGTCCCTCTCGGGCCAATGAGAGGGTGGGGCCCCTTGTTCAAGTCTCGGAGTCAGCATTTAAGAGAACATTCATCTACTCCCCTAAAGTCGGGGAAGAGTGAATTCCATCTTGTGAAGTTATGTTTCCAGCTCCTCACTCGGTCTCGTCCCCAAAATGGTAGAAATATTGAGTAGGCAACTTGGACCACTCTCACCCAGATCAAAGGACGAGCTCTCACGGGCAGGAGTCCATAACTCACTCAGGATTGAGAATGAGTTATTTGGTCATCCTATGAAATAACAATCTGTTAGTCAACGACGTTACATCTAAAGATTGTCTATTTCGCAATCCGATCTTATACAGACTTATTGTACAGGATACCTCCACTCGCATGTCTCCACACGAACGACCTGGATCGAGTCGTCTGGAATATTTACAAAGTGGGCCGTATCCATAATGTTGCAAGGATAAGGTACCTAGCCTTATCCATATACTATAGACCCTTTAGGTTATTCACGGGACATTATCCACTTGTATATCAGAGGTATATCAAATATATACCTCGTATATCAGGGGTATATCAAATATATACCTCGTATATCAGGAGTATATCAAATATATACCCAATATATCAAATATATACCTAGTATATATACTGTCCCGATTATATTAAAATAACCTTGGATGTTTAGTTTATTGGATTTTGGACAATGCAATGCTATGAATTCAACAACAAATTTATTGAATAAAACT
>NW_019104627.1:291226-304303 GCF_001995035.1 Momordica charantia
CATAAATGGATTGTTTAAGCTTGCAAACCTTTTGCTCTTGACCTTGCTTAATGAACCCTTCTGGTTGAGACATATAAATACTCTCTTCAAGATTGTCATTCAGAAAAGCAGACATCCATTTGCCAAATTTCATAGTCATAAAATGTGGCAACAGATAAGAGTATTCTTATAGACTTTAGCATGACAACCGGAGGAAGGTTTCCTCATAGTCCACCCCTTCCTTTTGGTTGTAATCCTTTGCCACGAGTCTAGCCTTAAAGGTTTGTACCTTTCCTTCGGCGTCTCGTTTTCTCTTGTAGATCCACTTACAACCTATAGGTTTTACCCCATAAGGTTGATCTACAAAGTCCCAGACATAATTGAAGTAAATAGACTCCATTTAAAGGTCTAATAGCTTTGATCCATTTGTCCTTATCAACATCTTCCATTGCCTTTTTGTATGTCAATGGATCCTCAACGCCATCACCAGGTATGACGACCTGAGTTTCTAGTAAACCCACGTAATGATCAGGTTGTGATACAATCCTCCCACTAAGTCGAGGCACTCTCCACTCTTGATATGAATGTGATTGACGTGATGTGCTAGCGCCATCAACAACTCTTGTTGAAGTGCTAGCTTTATCAACAACTCTTGTTGATGCATTTGTAGCTTCATCGGAAATCTCATTTAACACAATCTTGCTTTGTGGTTCATGATCTCTAATGTGGTTTTCTTTCAAGAATGTAGAGTTTGTCGATACAAACACTTTGTTTTTTTGTGGATCGAAGAAGAGTCCACCTCTCGTTTCCTTGGGTAACCTACGAATAGACACACTTTTGAATGAGATTAAAGTTTCTTCGGGTTTGTCACTAACACATGTGCTGGACATCCCCAAATTCTGAATTGAAGTAAACTAGATTTACGTCCCCTCCATAGTTCAAAAGGTGTTTCAGAAACACTTTTTGATGGAACTGTGTCAAAATGTATAATGCAGTCTCTACTGCATAACTCCAAAACGAGGCAGGCAATTGAGTATAGCTCATCATAGATCGAACCATGTCTAACAAGGTTCTATTTCTCCTTTATGATACACCATTCTGTTGAGGTGTACCAGGTGCTGAGAGTTGGGATGTAATTTCATGTTCTATCATATAGTCCTAGAATCTTAAGTCTAACCTCGATTATATCGAAGTGTCTTTATCGTCTTACCTAATTGGTTCTCAACTTCAGTCTTGTACTCCTTAAACTTTTCAAGGGCCTCAGACTTATGTTGCATTAGGTAGAGATATTCATACCTTGAATAATCATCTATGAAAGAGATGAAATACTCATACCCTCCCCTGGCTTTAACATTCATCGAACCATAAAGATCTGAATGTACCAGCTCAAAGGGTTTTTTGGCTCTATAACCTTTTCCAATAAAATGTCTTTTAGTCATCTCGTCTTCAAGACAAGATTCACATGGAGGTAAGGAGTCATCTTCTAACTCGCTGAGAAGTCCACTCTTAACCAATCTCTCAATCCTATTGAAATTTATGTGACCTAATCTTAAGTGCCAAAGATATGTATTTTCTTTTGGAGAAGTTCTTTGCCTTTTTTGTTGAGTTTTAGCATTTTTAAACAACTATGTATTTAAAATTGTTGTAGTTATGGTTGGTCTTAACACATATAAGTTGCTTTCTAGCTTTGCAAAACAAATGTTAACACCATGTCGTGAAATAAACACTTCATTTAATGGAAAGGAAATAACATAACATTGTTCCAATAGACAAGAAATTGAAATTAAGTTCCTCTTCATTTTAGGAACTACATACACATTATTTAATAATATATATGTATTCTTGTCTAAAAACAACTTTAGGTCTCCCACTACGACTGATGAGACGACATCTCTCGTTCCGACTTTGAGAGTCATCTCCCCAACATCAAGCTGCCTCTAGGAACTAATTCCCTGAAAAGAAGAACAAACATGGTTAGTGGCCCCTGAATCCAGTATCCAAGTAGAATCATCATTCTCCACTAAGCAAGTTTCAAAAACAAGTAAATCATATTTAACTTCTTTGGCTTTCTTCTTTTCGGCCAAGTATTTCGAGCAGTTTCTTTTCCAGTGCTCATCCGCATTGCAACGGAAACATTTTCCTTTATCTGCAACTTTGGTCTTGCCCTTCTTGGTAGCAGCAGTAGCAGTAGGGTAAGCTTTCACCCCCTTACCATTGTTCTTCTTCTTTTTGAAAGTCTTACTTCCAGAAGAAGAAAGTTCAGATTTGGTTCCTGAGGTCGAACCTTGATGGAATCGTTTTGAGGTGACAGCGTTTGCCTCTCCTTCCTGTCTCTTATTTTTCATAAGAGACTGAAAAATCTGTAGCTCATTTAAGAGTGTGGTAAGGTTATACTCTATCTTGTTCATCACAACATTGCTGCGAAACTACAGAAAACTTTTCGGAAGAGATTCCAAGATAAAGCTGACCTGACTCCCCTCGCGCCGTTAACTTCAGCCACATTAAAGTGGACCATCAGATTGAGAACGTGTTCTCGCCCTGATGTTCCCTCTTTCATGTGGGACATGTAAATGAACTTGAGGGCATCGTGTCGGGCTTGAATGGACGACTATCCAAACATGTCCTGCAACGAGTCCATGATCTCCCTTGCGATGACTATGCTCTCATGCTTCTTGGCCAGCACATCAGATATGCTTGCCAAGATGTCGACCTTCGTCGTGTCATTGACTTTGATCCTGTCTCAGGCTGCATTAGGTGTGGGAGCCTGAGGAAAATTCTTAGTTAAGCGAACCTAAGATCATCTACCACGAGTATCGTGTTAAGGTTTGTTTTCCATTGTGTGTAATTTTCGCTGTTGAGTTTTTCGGCGGAAAGCAGGGCAATAGATTTAGACATGCTGAAATACAAACAAGCGTGCTCTCTTAATATATCAGATAACATCTTGAATTGGTTTTGACGTTACTTACACTTGAAAAATGAAGGAAATGAAAGATAACAAAAGTAAAAAATAAACAAAATAAAACTCATATTGCTGGTGGAAAATGGTGGAAGAACTCTTTTTTTATAATAAGAGAATGAGATAGAGTTATAAAGCTTTTTAAAATTCTAAAATTAATTAGGATCGAAGATAAATCTATAAATTTTTTGTAAATAAACAGTAACACTTTTCATATTCAAAATTTTTAGTCCAAATTCATATTATTAATTGAAATAAATTTCAAAGCAATAAATAAGTGTAAAGATGGTATATTTGTAAGTTTGTATATATAAAAATTATAATTCTTTTAGATTTTAAGATTAAATATAATATAACTAAAAGTAATAATTATTAAATTAATGCAGGTAAATAACCTTTTCATATTCTAACTCTTAACACATACTTTTTTTTCTTTTACTTTATTTTATATTATAGTAATAAAATTAATATGTACTTTGAATTTATAAAAAGAAAAAAATCCTTAGTTGCTTACATATTACAAATTGATAAATTTATTTTATTATTCTTAATTAGTAAAACTATAAAAATATGAGATTAAAAATAATAAATTATTAATAAAATATGTTGAAAGTGAAAATATATAAAATATCTTAAATTAATTATTTCGTGCCAGTTTTTAATGAATTTTAGGATACATTTTTTTTAAAATGTTATTTTACCCGATATGGAACCTTTATTTTTTAAATATTTTGTTTGTTTTTATTAAAGATTCTAAGAATTTTTAGAGTTAACATTTTGTTATTTATTAAACCTTTTAACTACTTGACATCAAATTAATTTATTGAATATGATTAAATTTATTAAAGAAGATTTATTTAAATTATATTATTATGAAATGACCAAAAGTTTTCTATCTCACCCTTTAAGATTCCACACAAGTTATCGTTGGTAATTAATTTATTAATTTACTATTTAATTAATTAACACATCTTGATGTATTAATTTACATTATTTTTTTTCAACAATAAGAACATGAGCTTGTACAATAAAATTGCTCAAACGAAAAAGATTCAAAATATAAAAGAACAATAAAAAAATAATAGTAACAAAAAAAATACAAATTCTAACTATACACTAATCTTTTAGAGTAGATGTCCTCACTCTTGATAATTGCTTGACAAATACCATTATTGAACTTCATAAAATTGTAGAATGACGACGTTGCAAGTCAAGTATTCGAGATATATATATTTGACACGTGCACTTGATGAATATGCATCTCTTGCAACTTGATGTATATCCATCTCTTGCAACTCTCGATGAATATGCCACCAATATCTCCAGAAGTTTTCAAGATTGAATAATCTTTGAGAGATGTTTTGAGAAAACTAAGAATAAAGTAGTGAAACTGTTGTGAAAAATATGGTGGAATAAACCTATTTTTATAGTGGTAGGGGATAAAAAGTTACAAAAGCTTTTGAAATTCTAAGACTCTTGAAATTCTAGTATGAATTATAATTAAAGAAAAAGTTAATTTCATGTTGCTAACCTTTTAAATTCTATGTATTTATTAATATTGATAATTAATAATAATTAATTTAATATTTATAATAATATATTAATGGCTTAGTTTGTAAATTAGTAAAATTAGTAAAGGACAAAAATGTCCAAAAATAATTTTCCTACATCCTCACTTTTAATATAGTATAGATTTATTCTTCATCAACTTTTAATTTATTATATTAATTTTAATGAGTTATAAAAATTTATAATTCACGAGAAAAAATAGAATCTATAATAAAAATGATAACAATATTAATTGTAAAATAAGTTATAAACACTTATAGACGGATTTATACATGCATTTGAAAAAACATTTCTCAAAGATTGTCCCTCTTTAATTGACGTGTGAGACCAAACTATGGAAATCAATTAAAATGTTGGTTGCCAAACATTTCTCAAAACATTCCAAAAGTATCAACATACCTCCCCAGTTTATCATATGAATAATGAATATCCTCCTTACAAATTATTTTCTATTTGCTAAATATCATTGGGAATGACAATAAAAAAAGAATAAAAATGTTATTCATAATAATTTTTATTATTGCTTATATTTTTAAAATTTTAATAAAAATTTTATTTATGTTTTAATTAACTATTTAAACGTGACTTAATTAATTATTTAATGTTTTAACTAATTAATTCATTATGTTTTGTAACATTTTAATTAATTAGTTTAGTTAAAATGTTTTTGTTTACTTTCTTTTTAAACGAAATCAATGGTGATTTTTGAATGAGGAAGAAAAACTTTTGTAAAAATTTTGAAAATGTTCTTCGATTACATTCAACTCTGGCGAGTGCATCAGTTAGAAGTTGGGTTAACCTTGGAGACCAACTGCCAACCTAGGTAGGTATGATAAAACTATTTTCCACTTATTACCATTTTTTGCTACAAATATCACTTTGGACCATACATTAGAATACTTTCTTTTAATGCTATTTTATTTTTTGTGATATTAAGCTGTTTGCAAGTAGCAGAGACTTGACTAGTATAAGAATCCAATGATCCAAATCAAACCAACCTAATGAATGTGGTTTGATTCGGTCCATTACATATATTTGAATCGGGTTCGTAAATCTTCACGTTAATGGCCAAGGCCCAGACCAAGTCCAAGCTCATCTCACTCACTTCTTCGAGTTTGAGCCGCTTCCAATCCTCTTTATATTCTGTCCTCACAAACTAAAAACGAAAGAAAAAAGAGAAACAAAGGAAAATCATCTGCTCTCCCTTCAGTCGCACGCAACGATGACATTTCCAATTGGCAACTCATCACGTCGCCGGATGGTGCTAGTCGAGGAAAAGAAGCGACTAATTGTTGGGTGGCAGGAGATTTTCCGGCTTGATTTGGACAGAAACGTGATCCGTACCTTTTTGCAGACTCAAAGGGATCAAAAAAGCAAAGCAGCCAAGATTGGACTACTGAAATTTATTAAGCTGTTTATAAGTAGTAGTGACTTGACTAATGTAAGAATCCAACGAACCAACCCAATGAATGTGGTTCGATTCAATCCATTACATATATTTGAATCGGGTTCGTTAATCTTCACATTAATTGTCAAGGCCTAGGCCCGGGCCCATCTCATTCACTTTTCCAAAGTCGGAGCCGCTTCCAATCCTCTTCATTCTCTCTTCACAGACGGAAAAGAAAGAAAATAGTGATTTAGTTTTCATAGATGTTGGGTAGATTTCTTGCTAGATAGTAAGGTAAGTTTGAACATGTTGGGGAGGGGATTCGAATTCACAACCTCTTGGTTGGAGGTGTCACAACGTCATCGCGACGTGGAGCGGTCGACGTCATCCCCTCAAGGGTCTTTTTCAAGATAAGAGTTTGGAGTCGCCACCAATCATCTACGATGTGTGATTGGTTACCTATTTTAAAAACTTGGTCTACGAAAAACATATATTGGTTCGGGAGTCGATTGAGCGTAAGGGAGGTGTTAGCACCCTACGACACCCGTTCGAAAACGGTACCACATTTTATCATAAATTATCCTATTATTTTATTTGGTCCAAGGAAAATATATTTTTGTGTTTTGATTGAAACGTCTCATATTATATTAATTCACACCTTGTAATAAGATATGAATTAATAGGTATGAGTGGCACGAAGGCCATTAAAAAAAATTATCACCTTTGGAAGGTTCCAACTTCCGTTATTGGAGTTTTCGAAATAATTATTTAGTAAAAAAAATCGTAAATAAAAAATAATTTTAGTTTATGGCACATTGAGACTTAAACTTATTTGAACCACATACCAATTGTGCCAACAACTTAGGATATAATTTAAGTTATTTTTTTTTAATGTACAAACTTTATTTTTAAATTTTGTTTAAAAAAAACTCTAAAAAAATCAAAATAAAACTTTTTATTTGTTTGTAGTTTAAAAAAAAAATCTCTACTTTATTTATAATACCTCTTATTCATTTTTTAATTTTATTTAACAAATCCTAAAAAAACAAGGGAAATTGGGGTTTTTGACCCACCAATAGTTCAAATTGGATAAATGAACCATTTTTAAAAAAACCTGGTATATAACCCCAACTTCCCTTAATTTTAACCTCTCCCCAAGCCAATTTACCATAGTACCCTCATGTTTAAAAATGAAGGGAACTCCCTCCAAGTAAAACCCTAAACCCCATCTCGGACGTTTCCTTTGTCCTAAAATCCTAAACCCCATCCCGGATTGAACGTTATCTCGGACATTGGACGAGTCATCCACACCATCATCCATACGCTTCGAAGACTTTCTCTTCCATTTCGCACTACGAAGTCATCGATCGCAAGGTCAGCGGTCGAGTAGATTATAACAAAATGTTTCTAAATATCACTAAGATAGCGTCGATAATGATATCAGAACAACAAATGTTTCTAAAAATTTTGATAATCTACCCGACCACTAACCTTGCGATCGATGACTTCATAGTGCAAAATGGAAGAGAAAGTCTTCGAAGCGTATGGATGATGGTGTGGATGACTCGTCCAACGTCCAAGATAACGTTCAATCCGGGATGGGGTTTAGGGTTTTAGGACAAAGGAAACGTCCGAGATGGGGTGGAAATATTCATTGGGTCAGGAAATGTCCGAGATGAGGTTTAGGGTTTTACTTGGAGGGAGTTCCCTTTATTTTTAAACATGAGAGAGTACTATGGTAAATTGACTTGGGGAGAGGTTAAAATTAAGGAAAGTTAGGGTTATATACCAGGTTTTTTAAAAGGAGTTTATTTATCCAATTTGAAGTATTGGTGAGGTCAAAAATTCCAATTTTCCAAAAAACAAAACCTTTTACTTCTTTTATTTTAAAATAAAACTTTTTACTACTTTTAGTTTAAAATAAAATTTTTTATTTATTTTTTATTAAAAAACATATTTAAAATTTTAAAACAAAATTTCTTCTTCTTAAAACTTATCTTTTAGTTACATTTATTTTTTAGGAAAAACTATTTCATCCTAAACAAATTTATTTATTTGCAATTAAGAAGACTAATTCTCTTTTTTTTTTTAACAATAACTATTACTCTATTTTCCATAAAGAGATAAAAATAAAACTGTTTTTTTTTAAAGTTGACTTCTTTTACAGAAAACATTTTCGTTATTAAGAAAAAACTCATTCTTGTTTTTTAAAAACAAGACCATAGACCCACCTTTCTTACTTGGTGATTTTGATACCAAGAAGAATGGAAGTCGAAATCCGTGGTTAACGTCGGAGGTAGTCGTTGTTGAGGTTCTACAGTCGTCGGAGATGTCTACTGTTGTCGTCGGAGACGTCCTCGACTGCCTTGGAGGTTGCCAGAGACGTTCGTTAGATCTACAACCGTTAGGAGGCGCCGGAGCTCGCAGCCGCTATGCGACGCCGTGCCGGAGTAAGTCAGTCGCCGGAGGATGCGCACCACCGTCAGTGGTTACCGGAGTAGATCGTCGTCGTCGGATGTGTGAGCTTGGGAGAGGGGTTTTGGAAATGAGATGGAAGAAGGAGAAGACCAAGGAAGAAGATGATTTCTAGAGAGAGAAAGGGAGGAAGAGAGAAAAGAAAAATGGGTCCTTGAAGAAAGAGAAAAAGGAATAAAATTCTCTTTCTTTGTTCTTTGTTTTCTGCTGTGTGTGCCCAATTCTCTATACTGTTTTCCACCTCTGTGTATTGCACCCCTTAAATACGAGAAAAAAGAATCCAACGGTAATATTGTCAGAGAAAATAGGGAGAGAAGAAACGTGGAGGAGAAAGCCACGTAAAAGGTTTAACGAGGAAAAAAAATGACAAAAAAAAAAATCAGTTTTAGTATTTTCTTTTTAGAATTAAAACAAATCTTTTCGTTTAAAACAAATTCTTTATTTAAAAAATCAAATCTTTTTATTTATATATATTTTTATTTTAATTCAAATTCTTTTCAAATAAAATCTATTTAATTTAATTTAATTAAAACTTTACCATAAAACTAATAATAAAGGATATTTATTTTATTTTAAACCAAAACAATTAAAATACAACTTAATAAAGTAGTAATAATAAATAAATAAAAATAAAAATAAAAATTTTGAACCCGACCAAATACGGTGTCTATAGGAGACATATATTAATTACTGCTAAGCTATGTTCGTTTTGGACGGTGTACTGGACTTTATTATAGCATAATCTTGTTCTAGAAAAATAGTCTAAGCTTGCATTTTATTTTTGTACTATACTTGTATGTTTTTTTTTAATCTTTCCCTATTTCCATGGAGAACATCGTAGATATAATAAACTGAATATGTTATTTATTTATGTATTTCTTATGCATGTATTAATTTATACATTATCTTATTTTATTTAGTTATTATTTAAGATATGAAATAAACTGTCTTTTGTTTTCCAACCCTAAATGATAATATTTATTATTATCTTGCTAAAATAATATTTATTATAATCCAATAAGAAGTAGAATTCATTCATTGTATTTTTTTATAAGATTATATTAGTATATTATTGGATAATTGCAGATTCCAATCAAAATAGAGGTGTAATACAATTAAAAGAATAAAAACAATTCCTATTCCTAATCCTAATAGGAGTAATTAGGAAAACAGCAATAAATTTCTAATTTTGATCTCTTCACTCAAAATTTCCTCCGAATTCTCTAAAGAATGCGGTCCTTTCTTCTCGGAAACTCTAATCTTTGGAACTGC
This sequence comes from Momordica charantia, assembly GCF_001995035.1. Next base: position 300,865 of record NW_019104627.1, read on the forward strand.
AAATATTGTTTAAAAATAGAAATAAAGGAAGCAATTGACAAGGCTGAGGAACGAAAGCATAAGCCAATTGAGGCACAGGAACAATCCAACGCCTCCATAGACGAGAAATTAGAGAGATTGTTAGAGCGAGTCGGTGTCGTGATTCAGACTAAAGAGGATTTCAAGGAAAAGAAGCGACTGATTGTTGCATGGTAGTAGATTTTCGAGCTCGATTTTGGACAGAAACGTCATCCGTACCTTTTTGAAGACTCAAAGGGATAAAAAAAAAAGCGGAAGCCAAGATTTGATTGCTGAAATTCACGATTAAGGAACTTGGTGCGAAGCTTGAAAAAGGGAGTGAGTAATTGGGGATTTTGTGTGTTGAGAGGAATGAATTGAAGACTGCTCAGGATAGTCTCAGAGATTTACAGATCAAACTTAAGAAAACTGAGAATTTGATGATGGGAGTGTCCGATAATTTGAAGGTGGCGTTGAATGAGAAGCGGTATTTGAAGAATTCAAAAGGCTATTGTGGAAGACAGAAATCATCAATTTCTTTATGAAACAAAGGATTTCAAAAAGAAGAAGAAGAATAGATCTGAGTTTGAAAAACCAAAGATTGAACATCTGAAAGCTAACAAAACAACTTGTTTGGAGAAAAAACAAACAGTGGAAGAATGGAAGCAAACTACGATTAATGGTGAAGAAGAACAAGAACAAGAGGCAGGACAGGATATCGTGCCTCCTCAACTTGATACCGTGCCTCCCAATCTCACTTCTACTCCTTGCATAACAAATTTTGCACGCTAATTAGAAATTACAAATTTACAATCTCTCTTTTTTCTCTCTTTTCAATTCTTCCAACTTTCAATTTTGTTCATATTATATAGATGTAATTTTTTGGTTTATTGTTATACAAATTAATTATATAAGTGAGTCGGTGAACATTATTTTCTTGAGTTATGAAATAATCTTTAAATTCAAAATAAGCAATTTGATCCAATATATGCAATCATATCATGTTGTTTTGTCTTCTAAGAATTCTCAAAAACTTTAGTAGTTTAATGAACACAACTTAATCAAATTATAAGAAGGCTCAGTATATACCTTAGTGGATGTTTTTAATTTCACTTTATTTATTCTCTATTAGGATTCATTTACTATTTATTATTTTTCGTTGTTGTCATCCAACATACCATTACTTGTGATCTCTATTATCTTCTCTTTGTCCACCCCTAGAGCTAGATTGTTATAATCACACATGTGAAACTTTCAATTTTAGTTAGCAACTACCTTCAATAAACTAGTTTAGTATATTACCACGTGCAAACGCACATAATTCTTTTTTTTTTCACCAATAAAATATTAAAAAAAAGTATCACTATTGAAAAAGTAATCATAGTAAAGAAAATACTATAAATCCATAGATAATGTAATTCAATTATGTTGGTGAAATAATACTTGAAAAATTAAACATTATCGTTCTAGGGAGTGAAAAAGTTATAGAACTTTTGAAATTTAATCTCAATTAAAGTTTTATATTTATTACAAGTAAAGATAAAATATTTCAACATTCAACGTTTCTAAATTTGCACACCTTTCAACTCAGTGCGTTTAAAATTTTATTTATTAAGAGTTAAGTTTCCAATCATATTTTACTTAATAAAAATTTTATTGATTTTTATTTTGTAATTTTTTGCATTACGAACTTATCAACGTTTTTAAAAATAAATACTCATAATTTTACATTTTAAAAGTTAAATTAACTTACTTGAATCTATATTATACTTATTTGTGTATTTAATTAATAAAATATAATAATTACTATAATAAAAAAATAATATATTATGCCACTTCTATAATCCTAGTATGCTACCACGTGTAGATGCACGAAACATTTTTAATTTAATTAATTTTATAATAACATAAATAAAAAAAATATCACTAATTGTAAAAAAAATTAAGATACATATATTTACCTCCTTGATAATTGCAAGACAAACACATAACTTCAAAATTGAATTGTAACATCTCAAATCAATAATTCATAATATAGATTGACTCATGCGTGCTCTCTTAATATATCACATAACATCTTGAATTGCTTTTAAGATTACTTATACTTGAAAAATGAAGGGAATGAAATATAACAAAAGTAAAAAATAAACAAAATAAAACACATATTGCTAGTAGAAAAATGGTGGAAGAACTTTTTTTTTTTATAATAAGAGAATGGGATAGAGTTATAAAGTTTTTTAAAATTCTAAAATTAATTATGATTGAAGATAAATCTATAAATTTTTTTTGTAAATAAACGGTAACACATTTCATATAAAAATTTTTAGTTCAAATTCATATTATTAGTTGAAATAAATTTCAACGCAATAAATAAGTGTAAAGATGGTATATTTATAAGTTTCTATATATATAAATTATAATTCTTTTAGATTTTAAGACTTTTGTATTTTTACATTAAACTTCAATCATATTTTTTGAGATTTTAAGATTCTTGTTATTTTAAGATTAAATATAATATAATTAAAAGTAATAATTATTAAATTAATGTACATACTTTTCATATCCTAACTCTTAACCCATACTTTTTTTTGTTTTTACTTTATTTTATATTATAGTAATAAAACTAATATGTACTTTGAATTTATAAAAAAATCATTAGTTGCTTATATATTACAAATTGATAAATTTATTTTATTATTCTTAATTAGTAAAATTATAAAAATATGAGATTAAAAATAATAAATTATTAATAAAATAGGTTGAAAGTGAAAATATATAACATATCTTACATTAATTATCTCATGCCACTTTTTAATGAATCATTAGGTTATATTTCATCATTTTTAATATATTAATTAAAAGAATAAATAGGTATTTTAATATTTTTATTTTTAAAATGTTGTTTTACCTAATTGGGACCCTTTATTTTTTAAAATATTTTGTTTGTTTATTAAAGATTCTAACCATTTTTAGCGCTAACATTTTGTTATTTATTGAACTTTTTAACTTGAGATCAAATTAATTTATTGATTTAAATAATATTATGATTAAATTTATTTAAATTATATCATTAAATGATCGAAAAGTTTTGTATCTCACCTTTTAAGATTCCACACAAGTTATTGTTGATAATTAATTTATTAATTTACTATTTAATTAATTAACATATTTTGATGTATTAACTTATATTATTTTTTTTTTCAACCATAAGAACATGAGCTTGTAAAATAAAATTGCTCAAACGAAAAACAGTCTAAATAAAAAAAATATTAATTATAAAAGAACAATAAAAAAATAATAGCAACAAAAAAAAACAATACAAATCCTAACTATACACTAATCTTTTAGAGTAGATATCATCACTCTTGATAATTGCTTGATAAATACTATTATTGAACTTCATAAAAATTGTGGAATGGTACGTCGCAAGCCAAGTATTCGA
>NW_019104627.1:304315-316200 GCF_001995035.1 Momordica charantia
CTTATATATTACAAATTGATAAATTTATTTTATTATTCTTAATTAGTAAAATTATAAAAATATGAGATTAAAAATAATAAATTATTAATAAAATATGTTCAGTGAAAATATATAAAATATCTTAAATTAATTATCTCGTGCCACTTTTTAATGAATTTTAGGTTACATTTCATTATTTTTAATATATTAATTAAAAAAATAAATAGGTATTTTAATATTTTTATTTTTAAAATGTTATTTTACCCGATATGAACCCTTTATTTTTTTAAATATTTTGTTTGTTTTTATTAAAGATTCTAATGATTTTTAGAGTTAATATTTTATTATTTATTAAACCTTTTAACTTGACATCAAATTAATTTATTGAATATGATTAAATTTATTAAAGAAAATTTATTTAAATTATATTATTATGAAATGACCAAAAGTTTTGTATCTCATCTCACCTTTTAAGATTCCACACAAGTTGTTGTTGATAATTAATTTATTAATTAACACATTTTGATGTATTAACTTACATTATTTTTTTCAACAATAAGAATATGAGCTTGTAAAATAAAATTGCTCAAACGAAGAAGATTCTAAATATAAAAAATAAATTAACTATAAAAGAACAATAAAAAAATAATAGAACAAAAAAGAATACATATCCTAACTATACACTGATCTTTTAGAGTAGATATCATCACTCTTGATAATTGCTTGACAAATACTATTATTGAACTTCATAAAATTGTAGAATGACGACGTTGCAAGTCAAGTATTCGAGATATATATATTTTACACGTGCATCCATTGCAACTTGATGAATATGAATCGTTTGCAACTTGATGTATATCCATCTCTTGCAACTCTGGATGCATATGCAACCAAAATCTCAATAAGTTTCCAAGATTGAATAAGCTCTTTAAGAGATGTTTTGAGAGAACTAAGAATAAAGTAGTGAAACTGTTGTGAAAAATATGGTGGAAGAAGCCTATTTTTATAGTAGTAGGGGATAAGAAATTACAAAAACTTTTGAAATTCTAAGACTTTTGAAATTCTAGTATGAATTATAATTAAAGAAAACATTAATTTCATGTTGCTAACCTATTAAATTCTATGTATTTATTAATATTGATAATTAATAACTAGAATTAATTTAATATTTATAATAATATATTAATGGCTTAGTTTGTAAATTAGTAAAATTAGTAAGGGATAAAAATGTCCAAAAATATTAAACGTCCTCACTTTTTAATATAGTATAGATTTATTCTTAATCAACTTTTAATTTATTATATTAATTTCGATGAGTTATAAAAATTTATAATTTATGAGAAAAAATAGAATTTAGAATTCAAGCATGCTATTAGCTAATTATTAGTAATATTTTAATTAATTGGCTAAATTTTTTTTTATTTTAAACAAAATATTCAATTTGTTAGCTATTTTTTAACTAATAGTTACTAAAAATATGTCATTTTATTGAAACAAACTTAAAAAATAAAGAAAATTGCATTAATAAGGGAGAAAATCAATGAATAATTGATAAATTAAAAAATAGTTATAATCAAATTTCATAACTATTTATAAATTTCTATAATAAAAATGATAACAATATTAATTGTAAAATAAGTTATAAACACTTATAGAGGGGATTTATACCTGTATTTCAAAAAACATTTCTCAAAGATTGTCCCTCTTTAATTGACATGTCAGACCAAACTATAAAAAATACCTTGAAACTCCTATAAATTGAGATACTTAATATTTTAGGTCACCGTGCGATATGACCTTGCTAAATCTATAAAAAGATAGAATAATAAATCAAGAAATGAAAAGAAGCAAATTAAAAGTGACCTAAATTGTCATATAAAAAAAAATATAGAGGAACTTTATATATATACACGTAGGAGATGAATAAATTGAAAAACTTTTGAGATTCAAACGCCTTTTTAATTACATTATTAGTTTCAATTAAAGTAAAATCATAAATGCTTAGAAATAAATAAACAAAATTTTTTTGTATTCAAACTAACTTTAAACATGTTATTATCTAATTATTAGTAATATTTTAAATAATTAGCTCAAAATATCTTTTTATTTCAAACAAAATATTCTATACAGATAAAAAAAATTAACTACTTTTTTTTTACTAAAAATATATCATTTTATTGAAACAAACTCAAAGAGAAAGAAAATTGCATCGAGAAAATCAATGAATAATTGATAAATTAAAAAAAGTAGTAATAATTAAATTTCAAAATTATAACTATTTTTAAATTTCTATAATAAAAATAATAATTATACTAATGGTAAAATAAGTTATAAACACTTAATAGATGAGATTTATACCTGCATTTCAATAAATATTTCTCAAATATTGTTCATATTTTATTGACGTGTGAGATCAAACTATAAACAACGCCACCTTCAAATTCCTACAAATTGATATATTTAATGTGCAATATGACCTTGCTAAATCTATAAAACATTATAGAAGAAGAAATCAAGAAAGGAAAAGAAGTAGATTAAGAGAACTAAATTGTCGTATAAAAAAAATAGAGAGAAACTTCATATATATACACAGGGGATGAACAACTTGAAAACTTTTGACATTTCAACACCTTTTTAATTACACTAGCTAGTATCACGATTGCACGTGGTTATAAACATTTTAATATAATATTTCTAACAATTTAACATATAGAATAACAACTTTTAAATGTACTAATATTTTGTTTCAAATAAAGTATATTTAATATAATATTTCTATCAATTTAACATATAGAATAACAACCCAACGGAGCTTTTAAATGGTACTAATATTTTATTTCAAATAAAATATATTAATATACAAAAAATAAAAGAATGAGTAAATAATTTAAGAAAACACACAAAAAGATTATTGTTTTATTCGTTGTCAATTTTTTTTAAAAGAATATAACAATAATCTTTTTGTGTGTTTTCTTAAATTATTTACTCATTCTTTTATCTTTTGTATATTATGTAATAAGGAAGAATGAACCAAAATTAAAGAATTGAAATTTGAGAAAGAAATTGAATACTGTGTACTGCCATGAAATAATTGAAAAAATGTGAGATAAAGAATCACATGACCAAGAAAAATAAAATAAGAAATCAAAAAGTCATATTAAGATAAATAAGAAAACTAATACTAAAATATAAATCAAACGTGGAAACAACATTAACTAAATATTAAATCAAACTTGAAAATAACATTAATACAATATTAAAACACGAAGATATCATGAATATATAACTTAGTAATCCACAAAAAATTTTAAAATAATCTAAAAAAAATAAAAGTCGAAGATAATACGAATACATAATTTTGTTACTCTACCTCTTAATCGATTAAATATGTTTCTGGATTCTCAAATATTTTTTTTGATACGGTTCAGTTTTCACTCATGAAGATAAGAAAAATCTTCATTAATATTTTGGAAATGAGTTTTAGGTCATAGAAGTAAAAGACATAATCTTTCATTTTATTGATTATTTGTTATGGCACCTATACGTGGATAGATGCATCTCTTCATCAAACAATTACTTTTCATCCGATTAACTTGTTTCAACACACCTTTTCACTCGAATAGTTACAGTGTATTAAAAAGTTGGGGGCAAAATGGGGAGGTAAAGATTTTCCTCCATAGTCACATTTAGATATAGTATAGATTATTAATTTCAATTAAAAAATCATAAATGATTAGAAATAAATAAACAAAACTTTATGTATTCAAACACTTGCATAACTTTAGATATGTTATTATCTAATTATTAGTATTATTTTAAATAATTAGCTCAAAAGATTTTTTTTTTATTTTAAACAAATTATTCCTATACAGATAAAAAAATATAGCTATTTCTTAATTAATAGTTACTAAAAATATATCATTTTATTGAAACAAACTTAAAAGATAAAAGAAAAATGCATTAGTAAGGGACAAAATGATAAATTAAAAGAAAAATTAGTAATAATTAAATTTCAAAATTATAACAAATTTCTATAATAAAAATAATAACAATACTAATTGTAAAATAAGTTATAAACATCAATGGAAGGGATTCATACCTGTATTTCAAAAAACATTTCTCAAAGATTGTCCATCTTCGATTGATGCTTGTGACCAAACTATAAACACAACTCCACTTTGAAATTCCTATAAATTGAGATAGTTAATATGTTAGGTCATTATGCAATATGACGTTGCTAAATCTAAAAATAAAATAAAATAGAAGAATAAATCCAAAAATGAAAAGAAGCAAATTAAGAGAGAACTAAATTGTCATGTAAGAAAAAATAATAAGTTAGGAAAACTTTTGAGATTGCAACAACTTTTAAGTTTCATTATTAATTACCATTAAAGTAAAATCATAAAGGGTTAGAAATGAATAAACAAAACTTTATGTATTCAAACTCGTCGTATTCCTAACTTTCAAATTTTTATTAATTAAAATTAAAAATTATATGCTTGGTAAATATAAAATTTGATAAAAGACAAAAGGGTATAAAAATGTTTTTTCAACATTCTACCTTTTTAATATCGTATAGATATAGATTTGAGAAATTCTAAAACAAATATGAAAAGATTAAAGTGTTTGTCTTAAAAAACATGTTTATTGTCCCAAGTATTAAATGGGAGTGAATTTAAGTTAGAAGTTGATGAATGTGTAAATCAAAGTGCAATAAAGGTTGGAGGCAAAGAGGTGACTGATTGAGGAAGAACCACATCAGCTAAGTAAATGGGATGAGACCTCAGGATTTGGGATAAATAGAAGATAGCGGGGGCTGGCAAATTTACTTACCTGGACAGGGCTGATGGGCGATCAAGAAGGCTCATGGGCCTAGGCTGGTGGCCTCCATTGCACATTGGGGAGGGGTGCCCGCCTAAGGTCTGCCCATAGTGGCGGAGCCTATGTCATAATTTGTGGCAGTGGGGGCCTGCGTTCGCGCGGCCCCTTCCAAATTCCCCAATTTCAAACCATTTTCTGCCTTTGCTTCTTCTGCTTTTGTTACCTTTTATATATTTATATATTTTATTTTCTGGCGTGGCTATTCTTCTTCCTCAGGAAAATTAAGGAATTTTTTTTTTATTCACATCCCATTTTGTTCCTTCCACCTATTAATTGTCAGGTTAGATGTTTGATCAACGGCTTCAGCTAAATTGATTGGGAGGGAGAAATTTGTTTAATTTTTATTGAATTCTAGATCTTGATACGTTCGTCTCGGCCGGGGACTATGTAAAATGGTATTCAATGTTCGAGTTTCTTTCCTACTCTATTTTCTTTAGTGTTCAAGTCATTGGCATAGTTAGAAATTTTCTACTAACTTGTCATAAATACATCATCTTCACTACACGTTTGACCTTAGGGTGTATGCTATCATATTTTCTTAAATTTAATTTACATAACCGACAAAAACTAAATAAACGCTGAAATAGTCTACCTTAAAAATGAGTGGGGCAAACATAAGAGATGGATTCAAGCTAAACAAACTAAAAAATCTCATAATAATCACATAACACAACAAAAACTCACAAAACCCACAAATAGAAGACACGTATGAAATCTTTCGTGAGATTTTAGTAGTTTGTTGAAGCTAAAAGAAGTATAAGGATTGATTTTCATTATATTTTTTTGGTTAATTATATTTAGATTTCAAACAAGGGTAGAAATTCGGGCTTCATTATCTAATTATCGTCTATTAAGACATTAATAAATGTCACAAAAACTCATTTAATTGCAGTTTATAACTGAAAGATTTTATTCTTCTGTCAATAAAAACTTAACGAAAACAATTTATAACAATGACTATTTATAATTGTCACGAAAATTTTTATAGTTATATTTTAACGGTAAATATCAGTAGTTTTAACTGTCATGAAAATCTTTATATTGACAATTTTAACTCTCACGAAATTTTATATATGACAATTGATTAATTGTGACAATTTTTTTTGTTACAATTTGAGTTTAATAAAAATTTGTAATGTCAAAAAAGTTTATATACGACAATTTCATAACAGCCATGAAATACATTATTACATGTTTCAAAAAAATTATCTATATCTATAAATTATAAAATGTAACCAAGTTGCGTATAATAAGATCAAAGTCTGATCAAATTTGTACATTAGGATATTTTATACAAATACTGTACTATAAGTCTATGACTACAATAAGAGAATGCCCAACGAACTATATTCACATTACATCAACCTCGTACATGTCGAAAATATGCCGAAACTCTTCCTTTATACATTTTTCTTTCTCAAAATATTGCTCCCACAAGCTACTCCTTCAATAAAATAAAACGAACAATTAAGAAAATATTAATATGAACTCCCACATTTTCTTTCTAACTCCAACATGCATTACATCATGACACATATAAACACTAAGTCTTAATTGGCTATCTTTACTGCAGGATAGCCACACAATTATCCAATTAGATTTTAAATTATATGCATGACACAAATATAAACATTAAGTTTTAATTGGCTATCTTTGCTGCATGATAGCCACACAATTATCCGACTAAACTTTAAACCACACAATTATCCAACTAGATTTTAAACTACATGCATGACACAAATATAAATACTAAGTCTTAATTGACTATCTTTGCTGTAGAATAGCCACACAATTATCCAATTGAAATAAGCAAAGGGAATGAATTCATTTTCATGAAGTTCATGTACAAAACAGCTATACGCTCAGCTACATACTCAAACCTATTAGTCCAAACTTTAGAACGTATCGTAGTTGAAAGAAAACAATCTAATCAAAAAATTATATTTGACAGTGAACACACAAAGTATTAACTATTTACTAAAATTGATGTACTTATGAGTCGAAACATAAACAAATTTTTATATGCACTTCACTAGAGGAATAAACCAACACTCCCATTAAGCATTAAAGATGGATGAGAAGTAAGCTTAGCATGGATGAGAAGTAAGCTTAGCTAATAGTCCTAATATAAGCGAGCACCAAAATATGAAAAATGAATCTATATAATTATAAATATCAAACCTCAACTACATCATGACATTAACTCATTACTTGTTACTTCCTTAGAAAGAAACATCCAAATAAATAGATATTTGGTAGACAATACCAAGATAAAGTTACAAACTGGAACGAATGGAGAAACGACACCGTACCTTTCCAGTTGATTTTCCATAACCAGAATAATCATACCAACATAAAATATAGAACAAAGGATCATGAGTCAATTATGCAGTTGGGTGCAATGTGTAAAATATTTCAAGAAATTCACGGTATTATGAAGGTAGCAGAGCAACTTTCCTTACTTTCAGCAATTACAAATGGTAAATGGGTATTTTTTTATTATGAAAAGTCGAGCTTCTATTGAGATGAATGAAAAAAAAAAAAAAACAACTCAACGAAGGGGAGCCAAACTAAAAGAATGAACTTCAATCAGCAGCAAAATCAAACCTAAAGAGTATACAAAATAAGTTCAACTACTTTGAATACTTTTTCGATCTTGTATAGTTTATGGCCTTGAACTGGAGTGCTCAAACAAGATTTTTTGTAATTACTCGACATGTACTATTGGATTAGATTGGAAGTCTTTTATGTAATCTTCCTTCAAAACAAAAACACCTTGTCCCGAGGTCCACTAGGCTGTATTTCACCTTTTTTCGGGCTCTTTGAATTAAAGTCTCCCTTGTTTCTTATTGAAAAAAAAAATATAGGAAAAACTACTCTTAAAATCGAGTTCAAGCACATTCTTAATGATGTCATCATGTGATCAAAATAGTCATTACCAATGTAAACATAATCGAGAGAAGTATAAATCCTTGTTTAATGACTGCTTCTGAAGTATGTATTTCAACCATAATTGTTAGAGCGATAAATGCCTAATTGCATTGAGAAAAATAATCCACTGTTCTCCCACACCACCATCCCTATTCCCCCTCTTCCATGGAGAAAAACGACGTTAAGACAATCGATTTTTCATTTCATTTGTATATGATACTGTCCAAAATTAGAAGTTAAGATATAGCTCCACCACCCCTCCCACCCACAAACAACATGCTTATCATAAAAACAACACATCATGCTTATCTCATCAATGTTTTAAAAAGCTTAAGGCGGCTTCGAGACTTTTTCTCACGAAGAGGCGAGACGTAAGCCTTGAGGCGGTGTGAGGCATAAGCCTAATTTCAAATAGGAAAAAAGTATAAAAGTCACAGGAATGTAGAACATTGTATTATTAACATGTCAGTGTTCATATAGAAGTATGAAATACATCATTTTTGTTTATTAGAACTAAAAATTAATTTTAAAAATTTAGGAAAGTAAAAAAGTATACTGAAAAATATTAAAAAAACAAAAAGGATTAATATGGAGAAAGGAAAAATTTGAAAGAACACCTCAATTATTTTTATTCTGATTAGAAGTTAGAATGGAAAACAATACTTCACCAAATTAGAAAATTTGTAGAATATTTGGTGTAATATTCATTGAAATTTTTGTAAAACCATATAACAGTAGAAATAAGGTTGGGTTAGCAGGCAGTGACATCACATATAGGAAAAAAAGAAAAGCTACAACAAAACAAAAATAAATAAATAAATAAGTTGCTTGCTTGCCACCGCTGTAAAACATTCCAATAAGCAAGTAATAAGTAAAGGAATAGATAAGCAAGTAATCAATTAAGCCTCATTTTATGTGTCAGGGGCGTAAGCTTTGAGGCACCTCAAGTCAGCCTCGCCTCAAGGCTTACGCCTCAAATGATTTTTAAAACACTGCTTATCGTCAACGTCATGCTTTAAATGAAAAGGAACTATTCATGCATACTCTTGACCATACATGCACCCTACGTGCCAAACACAAGCCTCATATCACAACTCACTAGTTTGTTTTCATGTTTCTTAAAGACTTACTCCTTCGAGTCGTACCGACTCCTGACCATGCATAGCCAAGGTATGGACACTTAGTCAACATGTTGTCACAAAATAATCATTCTCACAAGAACTCAGTATGCTTTTGTGAGACAAGAATAATTATCAATAATCCAGAAACACATCCAACACTCCAACAAATTTTCTTAATAGTCAGAACACAACCAACTCACAATATAACAATTGCAATATGTATAGAGTTGAACCTAATGCAAACAATCATACAACAACACTCGTAGGTACACAAGCAAACAATTCATTCATGGCAACACACAACAAACAAATCTCCTCACGTAAGAAACTAACACACTTTCATAGCCTTTATTTAATGCCTCAACAGAGGGCTAACAATCACAATAAACACCTAAGATCTTTTTCTTTGCCTCAAATCACTCACACAAAATCTTTCTTTTACAAAAACAAAGAAGCAAAGAGACAATACCTAACGGTTTTTTAGATTATCCAAATACTAAAGACTTTACCCAAATAAAACTAATTTATGAACAACACAAATGTTGAACAATAACAAGGAAAAACAATCTACTTATCCAAATCTTAATTGGCTACCTTTGCTGCAGGATAGTCACACAATTATCCAATTAGACTTTAAACTCTATGCATGATACAAATATAAAAACTAAGTCTTAATTGGCTATCTTTGCTGTAGGATAGCCACACAATTATCCAACTAGACTTTAAACTATATGCATGACACAAATATAAACACCAAGTCTTATTGGCTATCTTTGCTGCAGGATAGCCACACAATGATCCAACTAAACTTTAAATCACACAATGATCCAACTAAACTTTATACTATATGTGTGACACATATAAAAACTAAGTCTTAATTGGCTATCTTTGCTACAGGATAGCCACACAATTATCCAACTAGATTTTAAACTATATGTATGACACAAATATAAACACTAAGTCTTAATTGGCTATCTTTGCTACAGGATAGCCACACAATTATCCAACTAAACTTTAAACCAGACAATTATCCAACTAGATTTTATACTATATGCATGACAAATCAAAATGTTAAGACTTGAGAATTCATACTTCAACAATTTGTAAACAAATCAAAATGTTCACCAACCTAGCGACGAAGTTAATTGACTCTAATATAGTTGGAAGACTAATTCCATAAAACTTCGAGGTGAGGTGGCTATCTCATTTTACCTCAGGGGCTAGTGCGACTTGTTTATATTTTTCACCTTTGTAGTTCTATTCACTTACATAAAAGTATTCCAGAGTACGTCTATGCATTATTTGAGCATGAAATTAACATATTTCATCTAAAAGGGAGCATAATTCCTACATTTGATAAATATAAAGCTGAGGATATGGGTAAATAGGCCACGTTACTGGGTAGTTGATATGTAAAACTACAAAGGAGGTGTTGTTGGTACAAAAAAGTATGGCATTCTTAGGTGTCTATCATTTCTGATGTAAGGTACACCATGCGTTTTCAATAAGCACAAAAACTAGATCTATACTAGCCTTAGCCAAGTGGCAAGTCCTAGTCATTGATACAGAATTAATTCAAGAAAAAACTACTTTTACCTTTATGGAGAATTCATAATCTCATAGTTTAAGACAAAAAAGTGGGAAGCATGGCCAAGATGGATTACATGAGTTGATGGTAGTTTTACATTTGCAATGCTTGAAGCAGTCTATCATGAATTCGGCAAAGGACACATCAAGCAATATAGTTGACGAGTAAAAATCAAATCAATTAGTTTATGTAAATGAAAGTTGTAGAAATAAACATGCCTCATATCTCTTCAATGACTGGTCAACTATCTCCTTTCTTTCTCGATCTGTTTTGAACTTAGTAAGATATTGATAATAATCACCTTTCCTACAATCATCAATGCCATAATGTATCATTAGAGATCTCATCTCAAATAATTTATAGTGATACAGAAAATTTCAATTGAAATGTTAAAGATTTTGACCATGCTGAATCAAGAACAAATAACTACTCCCAGAAAACTTACATCTTGTAATAGAAAACTGATACTTTTGAAGAGATTGCAGATGGGATAAACATAATCTTATTTCCTATTTTTTTAATGAGTATTTGAAATTGAATTGTGGTAATAGAAACATGTAATTAAAAGAGAAATTTGGGGATTAAGCATTCGATGAAACCTAATCCTATAACCACTGCAACAATTTGTAATGTAGATTAAATGCACCTAAAGCCTATAAAAAAGAACCGAATATCAATCACTACTCGAGCATAAAAAGTAACTTTATATTATGTAACTATTGTTCAAGCCATATAATTTCCAACAATTATCCTATAATTTTAAAGCAACAATGCAGCATGTTCTACTTCATCTATTGTTAAAGCCATATATTAAACTTGGTCATTCCACAACACAAGAAAAACTAGAATAGTTGAAATTGTTAGTTTAATTATAGTTGTGAAGTGTAGATAGATAAAAGAAGAAATACATAATAATTAGAACATGGGTTGGACGTGCATAACATAGGTATCAGAGATTTGAGTTGCAAACTTATAGATATGGACAAATTTTATAAATGAGATGAGAAAGTTATTTTTATAGGGGACATTTGACAAACTTTTCACTTTTTAGTTCTAGAATGATCAACCAATAACATGATCTGAAGCAAAGTTTCAAATGGAAATAAGGCGTAATTACCATTAACGTGAAAGATGAAAGCAAAATCCCTACAAAGAGAAACCAAATTTCTTAGTAGACCAACAAAATCTTCGAGAAGATACATTGTGGAAATCTGATAAATTAAACATATTAGATGAGAAACCAACCATGGAGAGGATTAGACAAAGAACAATGACAAAATTTTTCCTAATTATCATGAAACAAATGAACGAACCTACTACATGAAGAGAACTGCTGCTGGTCGTCACCTTTATTATATTCGGGTACAAGGCGTTGGGTTCCAATC
>NW_019104627.1:322995-338989 GCF_001995035.1 Momordica charantia
AAAAAAAATCCTGAAACCCAAAATAACATGTTAATGAAAAAGGGGAAAATTGTAATCCTTTAAAAAAAATTAAAAAGATTTTGGAAATTTATTTAAGAAATTAACATAATTTCAAAACCAAAGAGTAAAATCCAAAGGAAGAAATTAAATTTCCAATTTCTAGGAATAAGATTTAATTAAAATCCATTCTAAAATTGGAAAACTTAATTTATCTTAATTCAATGAAATTAAACTTGAATTCTAATTTAAATTTTAATTTACCCAAAATTAGAACTCTAAAATTGGAAAATTCAAGAGTTTAAATTATCAGCTTAAGGGAAAAATCCAAATACAAAATTTAAATCTTAAAATAAATTAGCTAGAGAACGCGGGGCGTTACATAAACAATATGAATTGGTTTCTGATTCTGATTTCAAACATCTTAAATTAGCATTTTCATTCCCATTGATTTCATTATGATTGATTTACATTTTGATTCATTATTATTTTGATTCCTTCAACAGGGCTTTAATGCTAAGAGAAAACTAAAATTCTAAAAATCTATGAATTACTTACCCCCGATAACTTAATGGCATTCTAAATAACATTCAAAAAAACTTACCTAATAACATTCTAAATAACTTAATTAAATGATCATAAGCACGAAATATAAATTTTAACAGTACTATAGCAAATAAGAATTTGAAGACATAATATAAAATTTTACCAGTCACTGTAGCAAATAAGAATTTGAAGACATAAGTTAAAGGTGGGGTAGACATATGAGACTCATTTGAAGCTAAATATACCAACAAAAATTCATAATAATCACATAACATAAGAAAAACTCACTTCATAAATAGAAAAATCGAAATGGAAAACCGACGTGTAAAACATTTCCTAACGTTTTTAAGTTTCATGAAATATCCAAATTTTATGACCTTTCCTGACGTTAAAAAAATCGCCTAGTTCAATATTTTACATCATTTTTTTAAATAGAATAAAAATTGTAAATTACATATTTACTTTTAGTGGCATAAATGTCAAAAATTTACAAAAATTTGTGAGCACAAATAGAGAGATTTTCTTGCTAAAAGACACGGCTCACATTTTTATAGAGTTTAAAAAATGTCACAAATGATAGCAAATTCGTTAGTTTTCATATTTTTCCCGCAAAAAATATCGCTCCACCATTTTTTAAACGTCACGAAAAGCCAAAAGAAATATTGTTTTCCCACAAAAAATGAACCTTATCTTTTCGTGACAATTCTTAAACGTCACGGAAAATAATTTTTTGTGACGTTTTTTAAACGTTATGAAAAAGCTAGAAATCCGAAAAACTTTGTCTTTTCCTACCAAAAACGTGCCTCTCAATTTTGTAACGTTTATTAAAAGCTGTGGAAAACGTGTTTTCTTTCAACTTTTTGTGACGGTTAGAAAACGTCACGAAAAGCCAAAAATTTGGAACACTCCGTCTTTTCCTGCCATAAATGCGCCTCAACATTTCGTGACGTTTTTTAAACGTCACAAAAAACCAACTTTTTGACGACCATTTCGTGATGGTTAGAAAAACGTCATGAAAGGTCAAAAATTCGGAACACTCCGTCATTTCCCGCAAAAAACGCGCCTTAATCTTTCATGACGTTTTTTAAACATCACGAAAAATCAACTTTTTGATGATCATTTCGTGATGGTTAAAAAATGTCACGAAATGTTAAAAATCCAGAAATCTCCGTTTTTTCCCTCCAAAAATGCGTATTTTACGTTTCGTGACGTTTTTTAATAATCTTCAACGGTATTTTACTGTTCATGGGCGTCACAAAAACCCAAAATTCTAGTGGTGTTAGTTATGCTAAAAACTCTACAAATCAAGCCAATTAAGGAACCTTAAGAAAAGATTGAATTGTTGTAGGTATACAAGTTAAGCCAATTAGAAATGATAGGATGTGAATCCCGCAGCGGAAGCGATGATCTTCGTTCATCAATTTTGAGAAACAAACCCATGTGCAAAAGCAAATACAGGGGAAAATAAAGGTTTCCATTACCTTTGAAGAACGCTTCTTCAATGGATTAACCCGAACACCACCAATAGAACTTCCATGCTATCCTCTAGGTACCGAGAACTCGCTTATGGGAGCGATCGATTTGGAACAAGAGGGATTGGAGAAGAGAGAAAGCTTGAGAGAATTATGTTGGGAGTTCTTGGCTGTTTCTTGTTCTGTTCTTCCTGCATAACAGTTCTGCATTCAAAACAAAACAAAATGACGTGGGGAGTTACCCCACGCCATTAAACTCCTCACTCCCCCTACTACAAAATGTAGGGGAGTTAATAATTAATAACATTAATTAATTAAAATTAAAATATTAAATAATTATTGATCAAATTAATAATTAATAAATTTTAATTAATAATTATTAATCTAATTAATAATTAATTAATTAAATATAATATTAAATAATTAACAATTAATTATTTAACATTTAATTAAATATCTCATATTTAATTAAACCATATTCTCTCTTGTATAACTATAGATTTAATGTACATCTTAGGTACATTAATTTTTAACCTATAGTTTTAATATGAATCCAATTCATATTAATTATTTGAATCCTATTCAAATATTTCTCTCATAATAATGTATTGGATTAATTTTGAATCTCTATCAAAAATTAATATATACTTATATATAATGCATCAATATACATTATATATATTCCCTTACATAATTTGAACATTTCAAATTATTTCATAATTCTTGATCCTCGTTTTACCCATTATGAGCTAGTAAGGGGACTTAATGGATTTACAGATTAGAAGCTCCAACGATACGAGATTAATCGGTCAAACTCATTGACCGAGTTAATCAACATTTACGAGTCACTCCACTAAAGAACCGCAGCTGCACTCTTCTCACTGCAGAATGTTTTCGTGTCCATGGATATACGACCATTAATGACAAGTCAATCCTTCACGAGTGCTCGTAACTCAAGTTGGGCCAAATTATCGTTTTACCCCTAAGTTACATCTTACTCCTTAAATAACATTGCTCCTCTAATGAACAACCCGGTTATGGTCCGACCAATAACCGGAAGCCCCTCTCGGGCCAGTGAGAGGGTGGAGCCCTTTGTTTAAGTCCTGAAGTCAGTATTTAAGAGAACATTCATCTACTCCCTAAAGTCGGGGAGGAGTGAATTCCATCTTGTGAAGTTATGTTCCCAGCTCCCCACTTGGTCTCGTCCCCAAAATGGTAGAAATATTGAGTTGTTGACTCGGACCACTCTCACCCATACAGATCAAAGGACGAGCCTTCACGGGCAGGAGTCCACAACTCACTCAAGATTGAGAATGAGTTGCCTGGTCATTCTAAGAAATAGCAATCTGTTAGTTAACGGTGTTACATCTAAAAATTGGCTATTTCGCGGTCCGGTCTTATACAAACTCATTGTATAGGATACTCCACTCGCATGTCTCCACACGAACGACCTGGATCGAGTCGTCTGTAACATTTACATAGTGGGCCGTATCCACAGTGTTGCTAGGATAAGGTACTAGGATAAGGTACCCAGCCTTATCCATCTTGTGAAGTACGTCTGGGTGCTTGAAATGTTATATATAATTTATTGATTAATTTTGTGTTAAAATTACGTTATAATTTGTGATTAAACCCTATTCACCCCCCTCCCCCCAGGGTTGTCATACCGATCCAACATATTCATTGGTCTTACTTTGAGGGAAGAGCAAGTCGGCTCAAAGATGACCAACTCCTTTGATTTTCAATTTTCCTGAATTTTGAACATAAAAAGTCCAATATATAAACTTTAGAGAATTAGATTTATACACCACAGGAATTCAAAATTAGTTATGTTAAAGACAACGGTACTCCTAGTAGTTCGAGTAACTCCTCAATTGTATGATATTGTCCGCTTTATTTTTTGTTTCACCCAAGAGATCTCGTACAAACGAAGATAATTATCCTTTCGTATATACAATGGATCACCCATTTCTCTTTTCTTGTACTCCATACAAACCCAACAAGTTATTTGCGCTCAAAGTTCAAGTAAGTTATAAACTTGGGAATTTGAGTTCGTGGATGTGTCAATCAAGGTGGAAATGTGAGAGATAGAGAGGTGGTAATGAAAATAAATAAATAAAAACTTTTGATAGGAACAAAATTGAATAAACATTCAAACATTTGGAGTTAAAAAAACAAAGATATGTTGTTGTGAATCAATTTTGTTTCTTAATCTCAAATCTGAAACTTTTTTAAAAAGTAAAATATTAAAATTATAATTTTATATTTAATTTTTAAATATATATTATATAAACAAATAATGTTTTAGTTTATTATAAAATTAGAAAGAATAAACTAGATTTTATATGAAAATTTTGTATACAATTTTTAGAAACATTTTGTGAATAATAATATAAGAAATGAGAAACAAAAGAAGAATGAAGCAATGGGTAGATTTGTAAAACAGAAAAATAGGAATATTAGGAAATGAATAGTTTAGTTCCCAATGCAAGTTAAGCATTAAAGAGTGAACTGAGAAGACCCACATCGGCTAAGTAGTCGCCAGGAGAACCTGAAGAAGTGATATAAATAGAAACAATGTCGAACATTGAAACATACTTACCTGGACGGGGTGAATGGGCGATCAAGAAGGCCCATGGCCTAGGCCGGTGACCTCCATTGCACATCTGAGAAGGGTGCCCGCCCAAGGTCTGCCCAAAAGCGGCAGAGCCTACGTCATTATTTGTGGCAGTGGGGGCCTGCGTTCGCGCGGCTTCTTTTAAGCTCCCAATTTCAAGTATTTTATCCCATGACGCAACTTCCTCTTGTATAATAGGTAACAATTCAACTCTAGTTTGTAATTATTTAAGTATTTTAGTAGGTAAATGGTAAATTTAGTCTCGAGCAAATTGACACTTGATTTTGATAAGATTTTTCTCCACCAATTTTTAAGAGTGTTAAACTACTAAGACTATTGTTACATATAACAATTTAAAAATACTTTGGACTAAATTATAACAATTTAAAAATACTTGGACTAAATTGTGTGCATTGGGTCTCACATTTTTACCATGTGGGGTCGTCCTTTTTCAATTCCCACCTAACTGTAAACCGTTCTCGGGACAACATCATATGATATGATTATCAAAATTATACGTTTGGAATTGCGGCAGCCGCTGCCTATTTCCGGTGGAGAATTAGGTTAATTACAGAGGAGATTTAATGTGTGATCAAAGAAGCAAGGTGGTGAATTGGTTTATTATTTTTCCTCATGTTGCGGTGGTAAATTGGGTTTTTTGGCCATGTGCTCAAAGTTGAAGCTGGAATGGTTTTTTTTTTTTGGGAGCTAGTGTATTTGCATGGATTGTGGTGAATTGCAATGGAGTCGTGAAAATTGAAATAAATCAGAAAATCGAATTTGCTGTTTTTTGTAAGTGAGGCATTTATGTCTTCCATGCTCCGACTTGAGGGAGGATGATATGATTTGATATAATTTAAGATATGTTTCGATATTATTTATGTTTCTTATTAAGATTGGAATGTATTTGATTTAGATGTCTTATTCTTATTATAATTAGGATTATCCTATTATTGTTGGATTTTTAATAGTGAAAGAAAGTGAAACTGGAAGATATTGAAAAAACCGTTGAGTATACAAATTTAACATCCGGAAATTAAATTTATGTATTAAGAATTTGATTGTGTAACAAATCCTTTTTGTTTCAACTTTTGTGTCATGTAACATCAAATTTGTTAAAGTTACAAATATGTTAAAGTTACATATTTGTTAAAGATAAGTTATCTTTTAAATAAGAAGTTTTTTCCTTTATTTAGTTAAAGTTACAATTGTAACTTTATATGTGTTTAAGTTTCTTGGGAGATGTTACACATTTAGAAAACTATATATAGTTGTTGTTTTCCTTCATTTTGAGATATCCAAGCATTTCTCATTTTGAGTTATTCCTCCTCTCCCAAAAGTTCCCTCTTCTCTTGAGTTGTTGTTCTTGTTTGTGTTAAGAGCAAGTGTCTAGCTAAGAGTTCTGCTAGATCCGAGTAGTTCAAAGTTGCAGTTCTACTGGAGTTAGTTGTTGTATCCTGCTGAGACGATCGTTGTAGCCTGCTAGCAACTTGTGTAGAGCGAATAACTGTCTTCAGGTCAACGTTATTGAAGCGTGCCTCGACTATTTTGATCAAGTTTTGGTGTTCATCAAGTTGTGAAGATCTATAATTGTTTGTAGCCAATTACGTTGTAAATTGTTACTGGTATTATTCAGTTTACATATACATATTTACCCAACAATCTGAAGACAATTAACTAATGGTTACAAACACTTCCACCAACGCTTCTTCGATGATGGGATCGACCATTGTCAAATCTCATGCTGAAAAACTAAAGAAGTTCAAGGGAGAAAACTTCAAAAGATGGCAACAGAAGATGATTTTCTACCTCACCACCCTAAATCTTGCTTACATCTTAAAGGAGGTATGCCCAACTACTCTCCTAAAAGCAATCACTCCTGAAATTGAAGCTACCAAGCAAGCATGGTTACATTCAGACTTTCTATGTCGCAACTACATCCTGAATTGCATGGATGATACCTTGTATAATGTCTACTGCAATGCCTTTGATACTTCAAGACAATTGTGGGAGGCATTAGACAAGAAGTATAGGCTGGAAGATGCTGGTACTAAGAAATTCCTTGTTGGAAAATTCTAAGATTATAAAATAGTTGATACCAAGTTGGTAGTCAAACAGTTGAAAGAATTGCAAATTATCATCAGTGATTTGAAAAGTGAATGATTGGTTATTAATGAATCATTCCAAGTTGCTGGTGTGATTGAGAAGTTGCCTCCTGCTTGGAGAGAATTCAAATCTTATCTCAAACACAAGCGAAAGGAGTTGTCCATAGAGAATCTTACTGTGAAAATCCGCATTGAAGAGGACAACAGAAAGGGAGACAAAGAGCCACGTAAAGTTGAAGCTAATGCCCATATTGCTGAAGCTTCAAGGCGTCATCCCAAAAAGAATCAATTCAAGACAAAGAATGTGAATCTTGGGCCAAGGAATAACGCTAACAAGCGCATTCGTGCAATCCGCTGGGTTTGTGGCAAGAGTGACCATATAGCTGCAAACTGTAGACACAAGAAGGGACAAAACTCTAACAACGAGGCCAACACTATAGAAGATGACAATTTAACTGCTGTTATCTCTGAGGTAAATATGGTCTTTGACACCAAAGGCTAGTGGATTGATACTAGTGCTACTAGGCACGTCTGTGGGGACAAATCACTATTCACCACTTATGAGAAGCTAGATGACAGTGATAAACTGTACATGGGAAATGCTTCAACAGCCTCAGTGGAAGGCAGAGGAAAAGTCCTGCTGAAATGGACTTCTGGAAAGATACTTACCCTCACTGATGTATGACATGTGCTAGAGATTCGAAAGAATCTTGTGTCAGGAACCTTACTTAACAAAAATGAGTTCAAACTCGTAATTCAGTCAGATAATTTTATACTAAAGGGGGTATGTATGTGGGAAAGGATTATCTAAATAATGACATGTTCAAATTGAATGTACTAGCACAAGTGCCCAAGAATTACAATAATAATAACAACTCTTCTGCTTATATTATTGAGTTATGTGATGTATGACATTCTAGGTTGGGGTATGTCAATTATCATTCTTTACAAAGAATGGTAAGTGTAGGACTATTGCCTAATTTTAATATTGATAATAGACACAAATGTGAAGTTTGTGTCGAATCAAAGTTTTCTAGAAAGTCATTTTCGTCTGTGTAAAGAAGTAATTAGTCACTTGATTTAATCCACAGTGATGTCTGTGATTTGAAAAGTACTCCCGCAAGAGGTGGTAAGAGATATTTTGTCACATTCATTGATGATTGTAGTAAATATTACTATGTATATTTATTACATGGTAAAGATGAGACCTTAGATGTTTTCAAATCAAATCAGGCAAAAGTTGAAAATCAACTTGAGAAGAAAATAAAAGTGTTTAGATCAGATAGAGGTGGTGAATATGAATCGTCATCACTTTCTGAATTTTGTGAAGTTAATGGTATAATCCATCAAACTACGACACCTAATATACCACAACAAAATGATGTAGCTGAAAGAAAGAACTGAACTTTGAAGGACATGGTCAATTGTATGTTAAATAGTTCAGGTCTACCCCATAATTTGTGGGGGGCTTTGCTTATAGCAAATTTTATCTTAAATAAAATTCCACATAAGAAGACCAATAAGTCATAAGTGTGGAAAAAGAAGTTACCCACATATAAGTGTGGGGTGTTTGACAAAGATTCCTTTACCAAAAAGGACAAAACTTGGACCTAAGACAGTTGATTGTGTCTTTATAGGCTATACTATGTGTTGACACCGTATTTGGTCCGACTCAAATTTTATTATTTTTATTTATCTATTATTAACATTAATATTAATATTTTATTTTATAAAATTTTATTTTATTTGTTTTCATTAAAAATAACATATTTTACTTTATTATTAGTTTTAAGGTAAGGTTTTAATTAAATTTAAAAATAGATTTTGTTTTAAAAGAATTTGATTTATTATTAAAATAAATAAATAAATAAGATTTGATTTTAAGCAAATAATTTTGTTTCAAATAAAAAGATTTGTTTAAATTTAAAAAAAATAAGTTTTTTTTAATAAAATTTATTTTGATTCTGTTTTACTCGTCAACACTACTGTAACGTAACCTTTTCTCCTTTATCTTCTTCCTTTTTTTTCTCTCTTCAATTTTGACCCTCCCTATTGTTACCGTTGCATTTTTTTTTGCTTATTTAAGAAGAGGGAAGGGACAGATTTGGGGGACACAAAAAAATACAGAAAAACACAAACGCATGGGAGAGGGAAACAATATAATTTTTGTTTTTCACTTTTCAACATTTCTCTCTCTTCAAATTCAAACACCCATTCTCTTTTTCTTTTACTTTTTTTTTCCTTCCTTTTTCTTTCTCTCTACAACTCATCTTCTTCCTTTATCTTCTTCTTCCTCCTTTTCATTCTCAAAAACCCCTCTCCCAAGCTCACACATTTGCCGACGATCCATTCCGATATCCACTAGTGAAGGCGCACATCCTCCGACAAAAAAGACTCCAGCGACCGGCACGGCAAATCGGCAGCGACAGCAGCTCCAACGACAAACCCGTCCAAATCTACACCTCCACGAGCAGCGGCACTCCGGCAAGGGTCCTCCATTACAACCACCGTGAATGTGGATTATGGAAAAAGAAGAAGAAGCTCCTAAATAAGAAAAATAAAACTTTGTTTTCTTAAAGGTAAAAGAAATTTACCTTTTTTGTTTAACCTTTAAAATAAGTTTTTTCTTTCTTTTGCTAATTTTGTTTTTCTCTTTAAAGAAGATTTTGTTTCAGTTTTTTTTATACAAGTCTTTTTATAAGTCTTCTTTTAAAAGATAAAAGATTTTATTTTGATTTTAAAATAATTTTCTTTTTTTCCTAAATAATGAGTGTTGAGTTTTAAAAATAAAAATTATATATTTTTTAGGAAAATATTAAAAGTAAAATTTTTATTTCAAAAGTGAATGAAAGTGTTAAATAAAAATAAATAATTACCAAATTACAAATTAAGCAAAAGCTTGTTTTAAAATAAATGATGCTATAAATAAGTTTAAGATTTTTTAAATAAAAAGTTTTAAACGAATTTCAAACTCAAAATAAAATAAATATTTTTCTTCATATTTTTTTTCCCTTCACGAAGTTTAAAAATAAAACGTTTGTATTTAAAAAAATGTATTTTAAAAAGAATCTTAACTTATATCTCAAAGTGGTGGCACATTGCTGTGATGTTTCAGTGTCAACACTCATGTCACAAGTTCAAGTCTTGATGTTCTCTAAAATTAAAATGACGGGAATTGGAACCTTCCATTATTCTCGAGGTGTCAAAATTTTTCTAATGGCCTTCGTGCCACTCATAGGTATACATTCATATTTTATTACAAAATGTGAATTAATATAATATGAGACATTTAAAATAAAATAAAAACATTTTTTTGGACCAAATAAAATAATAGGATAATTTTTGACAAAATGTGGTACCGTTTTCGGACGGGTGTCAGAGGGTACTAACACTTTCCCTACGCTCAGTCGACTCCCGAACCTAAAATCTGTTTTCGCAGACCAAGTTTTTAAAATAGGTGACCAATCACACCTCGTAGATGATTGGTGGTGACTTCAAACCCTTATCTCGAAAGAGACCCTTCAGAGGATGACGTCGGCCGCTCCGCGTCGCGATGACGTTGCGACATTATGCATATTGCTGCTTATAGATTTATGGTGATTAAATCAGAAATACCTGATATTAATAACAATACTATTATGGAATCTATTGAAGCTGAATTCTTTGAGGATATATTTTATTTTAAAGAAGAAAGACTAGAAGGTAATGGTACCAAAAGGAATCATGAGGCTAGCTATTCAAAATGTCAAAACGATCAGGAAACTGAGATCGAACATAGAAGAAGTAAAAGGAGATCTCAAAATTTTCAAGAAGTTGTGTCTTCTCCAGATGCACCTTATTGGAGAGAAGCTATCAATAGTGAGATAGAATCCATTTTACATAACAATACCTGGGTATTGGTTGATTTACCTCCTGGAAGTAACCAATTGGAAGTAAATGAATTTTCAAAAGAAAGCTAAAAGCTGATGGCACTATTGATAAATATAAAGCCTGTTTAGTTGCTAAAGGCTATCGTCAGAAAGAAGGGCTAGATTTCTTTGATATCTATTCTCCAGTGACGATGATTACATCTATAAGGAGGTTAATTGCTATAGCAGCTTTACAAAATTTGGAAATACACCAAATGGATGTAAAAACTGTGTTTTTAAATGGAGACTTAGATGAAGAAATATGTATGGAACAACCTGAACGGTTTGTTGTAAAAGGACTTAAAAATAAAGTTTGTAAATTTGTAAAGTCTCTTTATGGGTTGAAACAAGCACATAACAATGGCATGAGAAGTTTGATCACACTATGTTATCTAATGGATTTAAGATAAATGAGTGTGACAAATGTGTCTATATTAAAACCATAGATCAATATTGCACCATTGTTTGTTTATATGTGGATTATATCTTGATAATGGGCACAAGTAGAAGTGTCATTGATTCCACTAAAATAATGTTGAATTCCAACTTTGATATGAAAGACTTTGGTCTTGCCGATGTTATCATTGGAATCAAAATAACAAGAAATCCAAATAAATATATACTTTCTCAATCTCATTATGTAGAGAAAGTGTTGAGAAAATTTGGTCATTTTGAGAGTAAGTCAGTAGTTACTCTGTTTGATCCAAATTGTAAGTTGAAGAAGAATAATGGTGAATGTGTATCTTCTCTAGAATACTCTAGAGTTGTGGGTAGTTTAATGTACATAATGAATTGTACAAGACCTGATATTCCCTATTCAGTAGAAAGATTGGCAAGATACACTAGCAATCCTGAGCATGATCATTGGAATGCACTAGCAGAGTTTTAAAGTACTTGAAGTACACTGTCGACTATGAATTGCATTATACGAAATATCTATCTGTACTGGAAGAATTTAGTGATGCTGATTGAATATCTGATAGCATGGAGACTAAATCAACCAGTGGGTATATATTTATCTTAAGTGGAGCAGTTGTGTCATGGAAATCTTCAAAACAGACGTGTATAGCACGGTCTACTATGGAATCGGAGTTTATAGCTCTTGATAAAGCTGGAGAAGAAGCAGAATAACTACGAAATTTTCTTGAAGATATTCCATTGTGGCCGAAGCCAGTAAGTGCCATATGTATTTATTGTGACAGCTTAGCAGCCTCAATGAGAGCTAAGAATAATGTCTATAATGGGAAGTCACGACACATAAGACGCAGACATAATTCTACCAGGCAATTGCTCTCTAATGAAATGATTTCCATTGATTATGTAAAATTAAAAGAGAATGTTGCAAATCATTTGATGAAAGGATTATCTCGAGAGCAAGTTGCATATACATCGAGGGAAATGGGACTAAAGCCTATGAAATGAAATATATGGTGGTAACCTAACCTAGTTGACTGGAGATCCCACGATCTAGGTTCAATAGGCAAACTAGCTGGATAATTCATAGTTGACACACTAAGAAACTTAGTTTCTTCCCATTTTTATGATACCATGTGTGTGATCTATTGATGTTAAGGTCATATTGATATCTTGATTACAAGAGGAGTAGTGGCAGAATACTCTTAATCAATATCACTTATATGAGAGTAGAATTGGGTTGGTTCCTATGAGAACTTTTTAAATGACTTATGTTCTTTAAAGCTCTCATGAATTCAGAATCTTGTCCAGGACCAAAATGGACACAACCGTATAGAACTCAAAGATACAAGAATAAGTTATGTGTGATATTTGTTATCTCAATTTATCATGAGAAAGATAGTTCCAAAGCTAGTTCTCACTATTTCTTCAGTAAATTCGATAAATATTTACTAAGAAAGGTTCAAGTCCAAAATACACTTCTCCTGATGCGTAACTTATCTATTTGCTCTCAACATCTTGATCGTGTTTTGTCTGTCTCACTTTCTTTCGTGTGGGGGATTGTTGGATTTTTAATAGTGAAAGAAAGTGAAACTTGAAGATATTGAAAAAACTGTTGAGTATACAAATTTAAAATTCGGAAATTAAATTTGTGTATTAAGAATTTGATTGTGTAACAAATTCTTTTTGTTTCAACTTTTGTGTCATGTAACGTCAAATTTGTTAAAGTTACAAATATGTTAAAGTTACATATTTGTTAAAGATGAAGTTATCTTTTAAATAAGAAGTTTTTTCCTTTATTTGGTTAAAGTTACAATTGTAACTTTATATGTATTTAAGTTTCTTGGGAGATGTTACACATTTAGACAATTATATATAGTTGTTGTTTTACTTCATTTTGAGATATCCAAGCATTTCTCATTTTGAGTTATTCCTCCTCTCCCAAAAGTTCTCTCTTCTCTTGAGTTGTTGTTCTTGTTTGTGTTAAGAGCAAGTGTCTAGCTAAGAGTTCTGCTAGATCCGAGTAGTTCGAGGTTGCAGTTCTACCGGAGTTAGTCGTTGTATCCTGCTGAGACGATCGCTGTCGCCTGCTAGCAACTTGTGTAGAGCGAATAACTGTCTTCAGGTCAACGCTATTGAAGCGTGCCTCAACTATTTTGATCAAATTTTGGTGTTCATCAAGTTGTGAAGATGTATAATTGTTTATAGCCAGTTACGTTGTAAATTGTTGCTAGTATTATTCAGTTTACATATACAGCGTATATTTATCCAATAATTATAACTAGGATGATAGTTGTATCCCGACTAAAGCATTCAATTCAATAAAATTATATTTTATTATTATGTCCATGTTCATTCCTTCTTAAAATTTGTCATCATAAGAAACACTTAATTTAAATCTAAACCCATGTAGAAGATGAAATGGGGGAGAATTATAAAGGTACGCATAAATTCAGTGAAGGATTACTGAATGAACATTATTGTCAAAAAAGGAGAGGGAGAATTATAAAATCCCTTGGCCAGACAACTCCATCTACATATGCTACAAATCGGACTAAGACTTCGTTGCCATCTTCTGCTTCAATTAAAATTCTTTGATTTCTTTTTTTCTAGTCGGATACAAAACTCACTTCATCTTTGCAAAAAAAAAAGAATTCACTTATGTTTTTTAAGTAACTTGAGCACAGTAGGCTATAGTACTACATTATTATCTATAACAGGTAGTGTAATCGAGACACCATGTGATAAAAAACTAAAGTCCGTAAAAATCATTAAGAGACGTTCAAAGTGTGACAACTCTTCCTTTAAGTATAGAAAGATTGATGAAATATCACTCTCAAAGAACTAGAATTCTAACCTTATGCCAGGACAAAAGGACAATCTCAGGTAGAGAATTTCTATGGAGCATAGGCCTCCCAAAAGGTAACGGAGGTCTCCCAACTTCCAGCAAGTCGATAGGCCAACACATCCCAAATAACGGACGTGCGTACAGGTCAATAGACTGACGCATTCCAAGGCACTTGGATGCATGTGTACGACTATACAAATAAATACCGAGCGCATCTTCATCATAATAAAATCACTATAAATTGCTATATGAGGTATACAATTTTAACAAAACTGACATCGTAATTTGTGATTCAATTTCTTACTTGGGCATCAAAGTGTCATGCACTTGACACCACACCTTTACTAGATTCATTTAATGATAGGTGACACAAGAGCCAAACATAGATCTCTTGACAACGATGAAGAATAATATCCTTTGCCAAAATCACACATCAACATCATCTATCTTTTTTACGTAATATTCTCGAGTGGAGAGCCAAGAACTTAAAAAAAAACCAGGTTGTATCTCTCTTTATTTTATATGCAATATCTTAAAAGTAGGAGAATGTTTACTTATAGTTCTTCTCGGGTTATTCGACTCTCGTGACGATGTAAACGGCAACTCATAGTAGCATGTTTGCCTTCTTGTGATGTGATTAAGATCATTAGAAATTATAAGAAAATATGAATTGATTTTCCTTCAAATGTAGGATGGTAATTATAGCTGTGAACTTAAAAGATTACATTGGAGTGGGATGAGGGATGTATATAACACTATTCTTCAAAAAAATATTTTTATCTAAAACAACTTAAAACAAACGGGTAAGTTGACAAAAATTTAGAAAATTAATTAGGCTACCTTAAAAAAAAAAAACAACTCGAAATTTTTTCCCATTTCTAAATTCTCTTAATTTAAAATTTCAACTCTTGCATGACTGAATCAAAATATTTTAAATAACAAAAACTAAATTAAAAATATATATATCAAAATATTACTGATTAAAACATATATTTAGGGTAGATGATGCAGTGGGAAGAGTATAAAGAAAAAACCAAATAAAACACGTAAGAACAAAACTAAATAGATGAGAATATTTCTCCTCCCTCCAAACAGGAAAAGGAGAGAGAAGATTTCTTTCAAAAGTTGGAAGTCTTTCCACAATAGTAGCCAACATTTTGACATGGAATAGGCACAGTTTTATCTTTTATGTCAAATCAAATGGACTCGATAATAGTGTGATCATCCCAAAATTCCTTTCAAACACGCCTAATGTTTGGCAATAATATACAAGTAATTTTAGAAACTCTAAGCTAATTCAATTCAATTCTCTTACCCTCCTAAGTCGTGAGAGAGGAGAGAAAAAAAAAAAGAAATAGGTGCCTAAGATAATTTCTCTACCACACAGAAATGAAGTTCACATTGAACTAAGTAACCCAATAATCCAGAAAGAATAAGAGAATCATCTGAGAGTATAATGAAAGATAAAAGCAGATTTTTCATCTTCCTCTGCTTTGGATCTAAGCTTCCCAAATTCCTCATAGCTCCAAACCAATTCGTTCTTTTACTCCCCCTCCACCCAACTGAATTTCTCTAATTAAAGCCACACAGTAAAAATTTCATCAGTTAATTCAAATAATCTCTCTATAAATTCTCATAATAACTTTTCTCAGATTTTCTGTTCACATCAATCCATGACACTGGTCAATTCAGAAGAGAAGAGAGTGATGTTGGAAATTCTAGTTTCATTGATTGAAGAAACCACAATAACCAAACAAGAACCATTGAAAAGAGATGATAAATCAAAACAAAAACCAGTGAATTGAAATTCACTTTCATTTCCTTATGCATCAAAATTCAGAGAGAATAGAGACATCAGAGGACAAAAAACTATAAAAAATCAAATCCTTAATCTCCCCCTTGACATAACAATATTTCCTCAAAGTCCCCTCCTTCTGAAACCCCACTTTCTCAACAACTCTCTGTGAGGCCCTGTTCTCCACACCCACAAAAGCCTGCAATCTCACCACATCAGGGAACCTCTCAAACACCTGAGGAATGGCCATCCTCAACGCCCTCGTCGCTATTCCTTTCCCCCAGTGCTCTCT
>NW_019104627.1:339259-356949 GCF_001995035.1 Momordica charantia
ACTCAATTCCATTTTTGCAAAGTCAACGAGAGAATTTGCTTGTTATGCTGTTGCCCACCAAGCGTTCGACGAAATGTTTAAGAGAAATATTTTAGGTGTGTTGGATTGGGGAGGGGCTGCGCGGTGACGCAAGCCCCCACTGCCATAAATTATGACGTAGGCTCTGCCGCAATGGCAGACCTTAGACGCGTACCCTTCCGAAGTGCAATGGAAGTCACAAGTCTAGGCCATGGCTCTTCCTGATCGGCCATCGACCCCGTCCAGGTATGTACCTTTTCAAGTCGCTCCTCCCTTCTGTTTTATACTGCCCTCTGTCCTTCCTGCTTGTGTGATTCTCCGATGTGGGATTAAAAAACCCACACAATCGCCCCAAATCTCTTGCTCTTTTCTAATTGGGGTTTTTTCTTTTTCCACGCCACCCTTGTCTTTATTATTTTTCTTTGTCCGATTAAATTGTCGATTTAGTCCTAATAATTACTGCAAGATGTGACGTGACCATGACTATGAAGTATATATTTATTATCTTCTTTCTTTTTTGAGATAAAAAAAGAAAAAAAAAAGAAAACGATTCCAATGTGTGTATATATATACAAATAAGATAATAAAGTAATATAAGAGCATTTTGCAAATTTCGTTTCCTGCCAACTGACCGAGCTTATAAGACCGATTCCAATGTGGCAGCAAAAAAAATGCAATTTTTCTTTTTCACAAACGCGTTCATCTAAATAAGTTCAAAATAGCACCTGTGTGTTGCCAAATTTTGTTTAGAAAATATATTTTAAAAGAAATTTAAAAATGTTACAGGTTCACAGTCTGCTACATATACCATTCGTTTGAGAACACGTATCCGAGTCCCTATTGGGAAATTAAGCACTCCAAACAATTTTCCTCCACAATTTATCTAGTTTTCTAAACCAATCAGACAACAACAAAGAGAAATATAGGAAAAGTAATAAATGACACAAAAATTTATACCAATGGTCTGCTTAGATGCATGTCTCGATATTGGATATAAGCACTCAAAATATATCTTCCTTCAAATCTTCACTCTAAAGGTCTCAAGAAAGCCCCATTGAAAACACTCATAGAATAATCGAGAACAAATCACCCAAAACGTCAATCTCGATATGCTATTTCTGTGTTCTGCCAACCCAAGCCACTGCCTCTGATTTGCCACACAAATCCCCTAGAAAAGCTACCGATAACAACCCATGACTGCCTCTTTGTTTCCATGGCTCAAACCTAACATGATTCCCTTTTATAAATGGCGTAGCGTCTCAACGCTACGACCATTTCAACTTCAACACGCGTGCCATTTTTTTTTTTTTGAAATTTTGTTGCAGTGTAGCGGCGCTGTGCTCACGGCCAGAAGACCCTGTAGCAAACAATCTTTCATTTTTCATTCCTTCGTCGTCTCGACATGTCCCTAGCACGTTCCAATGTCGATTTGGCTCCACCAATCCCAACAGCGCCAACTCGATCATGTTATGGACAAAGTGAGATTGATAAAATCACCTATTGTTGGCTTGAAAGAAAGTCTAGGTCAACCCAACCAAGAAAAATGGATTATCTAAGTGGGAATTTCAATGACCTCGTCTCGGGAAGCTAGATGACAGCAGGGGAAAAATTGCTAACACCAGATTCAGGCATCAGAGTGGCAAGACTGTAACCCAACTAACCTCAACTTGACACTAGTTCAACTGAGTTGAGCTTGGAGTCAAGTACAAACATTTTGTTTGTAGGTCACTAGCACATCTGAATCAACCTCATCATTGGGCCAGGCCAGGCCGAACCAGCCCAAAGAAGTAATGGCCCAAGTTTGGCCTAGCCCAAGTCCTACGGGCCTCAAGTATTATTTGGGCCGGGCTTGGACTGACCCAACTACTCAAACCTAGGCTCATAGTCCAATCCATGGGCCTAAGTTGATGAGTCAAAATTGCATCGGGCTTGAATCGGTCCGTATATTAATATAGTTTTAATTATTAAATTTTAAATTTTAAATAATTTCCAAAATAAGTTTTTCTTTTTTAATTCTAGAATATGTATCTTTATATAATTTTTGATACATTTTTTTGTTTTTTTTTTAACTTGAAATAGAAATAATTTGAGATGAATAGAAGTTAAATACAAGAAAAATTGAAAACTTAAACACTTTGAATTGGAACTTGAGAGAATTTGAGATTGAGAATTAGAAAGAAATTGAGATTGAGAATTATAATTTGAGTGAAGAAAAAGGGGAGAATGTTGATATTTATAAGAAAATTTTGTATTAAAAAATTTTAAAAATTATAACCTAAATATTAGATAGGTTTAAGATATTTTTAAATTTTGAATTTTAAAATATCATGAATTTGAAACCTTTCGAACCTATTGTACTTTTTAAAACAAAGATTTAAATAAGATATTAAAAAACTAGAGAGTTTCCTTGTAAGATGTTTCAAAACATGTTTGTATTTAATAAGGTGGAAACGAAGTTGTTGCATTCAGCCTAGCCTACCATACTATGTGTTATTTATTTTTATAATAAATAAATTAAAAATAATATATTAATATTATATAATATAAATATTAATAAATATTTGATCGAATCTTTGGATCAGTCCAATGGACCGATCCAAATATGGTTCAAACGAGCCGGCCTAATCTGAAAAACAAAGATCCATATCCAATTCAATTTATGGATAGGTTGGGCGGACCGGATCGGTCAAACGTTGACATTGGATCGGGCCTGGACCGAGCTCATCTGGTCTCAAACAAAAAAAATACTTTAATTTACTCCCCACTTAATATCGAGTCAATTAGCTCAAATGAAATTGACGTCATTTTGTATTCTATAATATTAATAAAAAATTGTTTCACATTGACATAAACTGAAGTGGTGGAAGTTAAAAAAAAAAAAAAAAACTGAAGCGGTGAGAAGCAAAAATGCAATAGTGACTTGAAACTAATGTAAAAGTTTGTAAGAAAAATCATCCCAAAGTCGAAAAAATAAATAATTGTCACTTTGTACTATTTTATTCTTTTATTTTTTTCAAATTTCTCAAATTAAAATGCAACTTTTGACCATTTGAGAAGTATCCAGAGTGCACCAAGTACTAAGGTGAATGAGCACTTGAAAGGTTCATGTTGCACCCGTTCTAATCCCTGTGGTGCACTCCTTTTCCTTGAAAAAAAAAAAAATTATTGGAACAATAAAAACATGATTGAAATCTAAGCCAATAGTTGGACAAGGTTTCACACAAATTAGCCTAAATTCAATTTAACCTTTTACAAATAATGTTTATGACTATATACAATAGAACCCAGATAAATTCTTTGAAGAATTTACAGTTCCATGGTAGAAAAATTGATTCAACGGAATGAAAAACACTATCATGAATAGTTCCAAGACTTCCTCCACCAAATTAATACCAGAAAATTTTCCTCGTATGTCCTCTTCCATAATGGAAAATTGATTCAGTCTTCATCTTCAGAAACAAATTAAAAGCTGTCAGTATCAATATCTATGACAAGAAACCCATCAAAGTTATTTCAATTGCAATAGTCTGCTATAAAAAATAAACCCACTAGTCCAAAAATTTTGAGAATCAACAAAAACCCATCAATTTAGAAAGATAATATAATACAAACAATCAAATCTCTTCATTTAAAGGTTGTTTAGTTTCGTCAGGAGAGTGGAGAAACCTAAGAACTTGTGTTTGTCACATATCTCTGTATTAATATCATAGGTCTGCTCGCCCTGGATATCTGGGGAACGGGATAACATCTCTAATGTTGTCGATTCCAGTGGCAAAAAGAAGCATCCGCTCGAAGCCGAGACCAAAACCACTATGCTTGACTGTCCCATATCGTCTCAGATCGAGATACCATTCATATGGTTCGAGTGGCAGATCCATCTCCTTGATCCTGCAGGTAATTGGAATTCAGACCTTATAGTTCACAAAGTGAAGAGAACCGGAAAACTATGTATCTTTCTTCTACCTGTCGCGAATAACCTCGTAACGCTCCTCCCTTTGGCTTCCACCAACCAACTCCCCAACCTTTCGATACAAGGCAAAATTTCAGTTTTTCGGCCAAAAGCGCAACAAATCACGGTTAATGAAGGATTATATCGAAACAAGATAAACTACCTTTGGTACAAGAACATCCATTGCAGCTACAGTCTTTGAATCATCATTGAGCCTCATATAGAATGCTTTGATTCCTTTCGGATAATTGTAGACAATGACAGGCTTTTTAAATTCTACCTCAGTCAAGTATCTGAAAAAAAAAAAGGAACATGCTGAGATTATTAGCCACTTCTATTCGAGTCGAATGAAAATAAAAAGCATGGTAATTTACAAACCTTTCATGCTCAGAAGCTAAATCAATCCCCCACTCCACTTTGTTCTCAAACACTTTACCCTTCTTCACCGCTTCCTCGAGTATTTCAACAGCTTCAGTATAGGAAATTCGAACGAAAGGGGTTGAAGAGACCATTTTGAGACGATCAATACATGTTCGGTCATACTTGTCAGCCATAAATTTCATGTCATCCAGGCAGTTGTCAAGTAACCACTGACACAGAAATCTCACATATGCTTCCGCACAATTCATATCGTCCTTCAACCATTATAGAAAAAGATGTCACCTATGGTTATATTCAATTAAAATTCTGGAAAAATAGCATACAAATCACCAAAAGAAAACTAAACCTATTGAAAAGTTCCATTCAGAGATCTGGTACCGATGAGGCAAATTTAAAGATATAACTTAGGATACAATTTCATTATAGTAACGAACCTGCAAATCTGCAAATGCAATCTCAGGCTCAACCATCCAGAATTCTGCCAGATGCCTTGAGGTGTGAGAGTTTTCGGCACGGAAGGTTGGTCCAAAGGTGTACACACTGCTAAGCGCGCAGGCATAAGTTTCAACTTGCAGCTGGCCAGAAACAGTCAAAAATGCTTGCCGAGCAAAGAAATCTCGTCCATAGTCGACTTTTCCATCTTTCTCCGGAATGCCCGGTTTAAGCTTCGATCTCTCCTCTAACCTTGCAACGTTCTCCTTTGCTTTCTTAAGTTCCAAAACAGAAGCACCAATTTCCTCCTTACTGGCCTTCGCTGCCTTCAACTTAGCAACATCTTCTCCTTTCTCCTTAACAATTTTCCTTGCTGCTTCTACATCTGCTTCTGACGGTGGTGGATTTTTAATCAACTCCTTTTCTAACTTTTCAGCCTCGCTCAACAGAGTGGTAACTTGAAACATTTCGCCCGCACCCTCACAATCGCTCGTGGTGACAATCGGCGTGTGAATATAAAGGAACCCATGCTTGTTAAAGAATGTGTGAGTGGCATAAGCAAGTGCATTTCGAATTCTAGCAACCGCAGATATCTGTAATTGTAAAAACAAAATACAAACTCATCAAGAAAAAAACTTTGTTTCGTAAATTGTTCCTTTCTATCAACATCAAGGAGAACAGTGGAATAATATAACAGGGAATCATATACACCTTTCAAATGCTAAGATACATAACAATATAAGAAATGAAATGCAGAAACGTGAAGGTGAACAGAATCATACTGAAGAAATGAAGAAATTTGGAAAATTCAATAATAGTCCCGACATGGTGTGGATTCTCGACACAGAAAATCATGGCATTAAATGCGAAAACCAATCAAAAAGATTTGATCCAGTTACTAAAATTTAATTCGACAGACGAATTTGATTTATTTACCGTGTTGGTTCTTGGGCGGAGATGGACGACATCTCTCAGAAACTCGAGAGTGAGCTTCGTCTTGGGCAAAGGATACCGCGCAGGATCAACCGGACCTACATGGACCACAGCCTCGGCACGAAGCTCAACTTTCTGTTGCTTACCCGGCGGAGGAAGCTTGAAAACTCCGTCGACAACAACGCAGGTTCCAGTGGGGACAATCTGTCCAAGATCCGCCACAGCCGCTTCGATGATCACTTGGAGATTCTGCGGGCAAGAGCCGTCGTTCAACTCCAGAAAGGCAAAAGCGTCCTTGTCGGCCTTCCTTCCCGTTTTAACCCAGCCGCCGACCCGAACCTTCTGGCCGGCGAGTCCTGCGCCGCCGTCTGGCCGAGAAACGATTGAGCGGATCGGAACGCGGTCGGAGAATTCGGCTTTGAGAGCCTTGTAAGTCGGAGCATCGTCGTTCAAAGTGGCGGCGGCCAGTTGATCGGCGGGTGGCGCGGAGTTCTCTGCCATTGGTCCCTCCGGTGTATCTTCTCGTCCCCCTGCAGTTGAATTCTAAACCCTAATCTTGGTTTGGTATTTAAACTAAAGTGTGCCCACACGGTTAAATCGGTTCGATTTTCCTCTATTTTATTCGGTTCGGGTTGGTTCTTCAATGTTATTATATTTGGAAAAAGAAAAACAGTTTTTACCACTAAATTTTATCTGTTGTGAAATTGAGAAACGAAACATGGCACTTGAAGCAATAGCATGAGAGAAAATGTGTGATTTTCTTGGTTTTTTCTTAGGCTTTGATAAGGTAAAAAGAACTTGGTCATCAAGCATCAACTTGGTACCTGGCCGTCAAGCATCAATTTGGTTCAAAGACTAAATGGCATTGGTCAACAAGTAGTTTGAACAATAAATAAAGTAAATTCTTCCTTTAGGTATCCGTTATTTATATGATATATGCAAGAAAAAAATCCAATAAGAAGAAATCTTAATGACCTTTTATATAATCTAATAAACTAAAAAATACAATGTATTTGCTCCCCATGGAAACATCACTTGAGATCTTCGAGTCGCTGCATTCCAATGTTGTGCACCAATTTTTCAAATGTTGCAATAGGTAATGTTTTTGTAAATAAGTCTGCCAAATTATCTTTCGAACAAATTTGTTATGTGGTGATGTCGTCATTTTTTTCCAAATTATGAGTGTAGAAAAGTTTTGGTGAAATATGTTTTGTTTTATCCCATTTAGTATCCTCATTTTATTTGAGTTATATATGGTGTGTTATATTCGAATAATATTATTGGAAGATTTTAGAAGACAAGCCACACGTTCCATACGGCTTGGCAGACCTTCCCTTTCCTCCGGAGCTTCATGGGCGTTGCCCCGTTCCCCAATCAAATGTTTGGATGTGAGCTATACTCCGCAAGGAGCCAAACGGGCTTATGGCCATGCCATTTGACCTATCTTCCCGTGTGACAAGCAATTGAATTGAGAAGGTTTTTTGTAGTTGACCGAGAAAGGTTGGGAGGCTGATTCCACCGATGAAAGAAGTCAGGCTACATAAGACTCTCTAGGGATGGATAGAAGATGCTATAGGAAATTTCCCTCGTCGAGTAATGGGAAGCGGGTTAGGCCCCAAAAATGCTCGTTCCTTTGTCGTTGGGGCCCAAAATCTTCCTTGTTGAGACTTGATTTCCACAAATATGCTGATTCATTAATATTAGTCATACACATTCTCGACTAGCCTACTGAATTGCTAGAATTTCAGCATGATTTGAGGAGGTCACTGTTATGGTTTGTTTCACTAACCGCTATGATATAGTAGTGTAGGATCAATATGGCAGCACTAGAAAGGAGTGAATAGGGTTGCGTACCAAAAGATAAAATTAAAAATAACAAAAATAATAAATAAAATTTAGGACAAATTGCACAAACCACCCTTAAAGTATCATGATTATTGCAATTACACCCCAAACTTTTAATTGTGAAAATTAAACCATTGAACTTTTACAAGTGAAAAAATTGCACCCTTAATGTACATAATTACACCCCAAAACTTTCCATCGTAAAAATTAAACCCACAAATAATTATATTGAAAAAATTCACCCCTAAACTTTTAATTTTAAAAGATGAAACTCTTAAAATTTCATAAAATGAAAAAATTAAATTTATTTTGTTCTCCCTCTCCTATCTTTCTACTTTCCTTCTCCTCTTTGTTCTCCCTCTCTCTCTCTACTTTCTCTATTGTTTTGCAAAGTCGTGTTGGGCGACACCAATGAAGAAAAAGACGTGGAAGCTACTACCGTCGCCATCGCAACTGAGCTCAAAACGGAACTTCGAAAACCTAATCCGAAAAGGAGAAGAAAGGGGAAGAATGGGATGAAGAGCACAAAGCAAAGGGATGAAGTGTTAGTGCCTCCAACACTGAAGAAATTATCGATGTCTAGATGCAGAACAACTATGACGAGGGAGAAAATCCCGACGAGTTCGATACCGCAATGGAGACCAACATATTTCAATCAAAATACAAAACAACTTTAGGGGTGAGTTTGTGCTATTAAAAGAGTAGGGAGAAAGAAATGACACAAGAAATTTTTATAGTTGTTCAAAAATTTCTACTTCACCCCCAAGACTTATTCTTAGATATTTTACTGTGTCAGCTGTCTTACGAGTGAGAACTAAACCGATTGACTCTCGTTTTGTCCTAGGCTAAAGAGAAACTTACGATCTTTTTTACTAGTTCAGGATCCAACCAACACGATCTTTTTCACTAGTTTAGGATCAAACCACTACGATCCTTGTCGTTAGTTCAAGATCAAACCACTACGGTCCTTTTCGCTAGTTCAAGATCAAATCACTACAATCATTTTTACTGGTTCAGGATCAAACCACTACGATCTTTTTCACTGGTTCAGGATCAAATCACTCTCACAATCCCAAGGTACACCCATACCTTAATACAAAATCCAAAATGAAGTAAAATAAACAATACAAATAAAATACCTCATAAAAGTGAATTATACAATATCGCTCAAATACATAGACTAAGCTCCTACTCTAATGTATCTCTCACAATTACAAAAATAAGAAAATTTTAATATATGAGAGAATCATAATTTAGAGATTTGGAGAGCAAAACTTGAATATGAGAAAAATATTTACTTTGATAATTAGTATGCGGAGGAAGGTGAATTCGGTGGCTTTAAATAGAATTTTGAAGATAAATTTGGACAATTGGATTTGAGGCAACAAGGATGAACGGGTGAAAAGGTAAAAGAAAAAAGAAGATTTATGGAGATCGGAAGAATATGTGGAGATTGAAAAATAATTGATGATGATAGTGGTTGTAGGGATGGAGAGATTGAAAGCGTCACATGTCGTATTCTCATTTATTCAATTATTGGATACTACGTCAGCATAAATATGTCATCTTGGTGCCACACGTCCACTTCTAAGTGGTCCACTTGTCCGTGTCACTCGCCGCGTAGGATTTTTCTCCTAACTTGTTTTTACCATAACTTCTTCGTTTGAACTTCGATTTGAGTGATTCGAAAGGTCTAAGAATCTTCATTCCGTGCTCTACACTATGGAAATTTTGAACTACCAAAGTTATTAGTGAATAAAGTTTGTTATCTCAAAACACATGATATGATTGAAGCTCGTAAAGCTAACAATCTCTCTCTTTTTTAATGATGACATACCACTTAAGAAAAATATTCTCATAAGTGACATGGGTATAATAATATTGAAAAAATTCAATCAACAAACATTTCAATCAATATCAATCATTAATATTAAGCACTTTGCTTTGTATTTTTCTCAACAAAATCTTCCCCGTTTGTTGTCATCAAAAGATAACAATTCTATGCATAAGCTCCTCTTCAAAGTAGTATTCAAACAATAGATAATCATAAGTCAATGTAAGCTTCTCTAATACATGAAGTCAATTAATTTTGAGTAAAAGATAAGATCAAGAGATATAATGCTTTCATTAACTCATTAAAACATATATAATCAATAAATATATTAAATGCATCAAAATATATAATTTCACTAAAGTAGTAATTTCAATATCATAATTCTTACAAAGAAGATGTAATATAAAAGTTATATAACAATACTCCCAAACGTAGAAACCACCCTATGTTCTATTTTGTTCTGCTTCCCAAACGTAGAAACCTTCCCGTCTTACATAAGGCAAAGGGTAATGGTAACTTGTGTGAGTCAAATGAAATTAGAGAAAAACAAAATCTAACTCATTTATTTAAAACTTTACCTTATCAATAATTAAATAATAACAATAATAAAATAAGCTTTAGTTTTTATATTTTTTTACCCAAAATAACAAATAAACTAGGTTAAAAAACACATTTTGTCCCTGTACTTTCACTAAAGTAAGAGTTTAGTCCCTGAACTTCAGTTTGTAATGATTTAGTCCCTGTAATTTTCCCAAAGTAACAATTTAGTCCATAAACTTTAACTTGCAACGATTTAGTCTATGTAGTTTAAAATTTGTAACAATTTAGTCTCTATCGTAAAAAATTTTATTAAAATTAAATGTCAAATTTTATCATATAACAATTTAATCTTTCTAATTCATAAATTTATTTGGTCCATATTTAGTTTATCAATCTATACAAACAAGAAACTTAACAAAAAAAAAATTCACGATAAGGACTAAATCGTTACCAACTTCAAATTAGAAGGACTAAATTGTTACATATTAAAGTTTAAGGACTAAATTGTTACTAATTTAAAAGTACAGAAACTAAATTGTTACAAACTAAAGTTCAGGGACTAAATTGTAAGTTTAGCAAAAGTACAGGGAATAAAAGTGTTTTTTAACCAATAAAATAAAATAAATGACTAACTAAAATAAAGTAAAAGATAAATAAAAATGAGAATCGGACCAAATACGGTATCTACATACATCATATATCATAAAATATATATACAAGTATATATTTCTAAATCAAAATATATGAGGTATATATTCTAAGTACATATACTTCTTTCTTACCTACATAGTGAAATTTTTACGGGAATAAAATAGACTAAATTGACTAAATTATTACAATGATTATAGACTCTCGCAAGTTAAGAAAACAATTAACACAAAAAAATGAAGTAACACAAGGAGTTTTTTTTATTTAATTTATGTGTGAATGAACACTATAAGTTCTCACCTTTAAATAGAGGGGTGAGAGAACTAATTTTAGGAAGTAAAACTAATGGGAGATTTTGTATTACATTAGTTATACAAATATTAACCATATAACTTGACTTTGAGAAGATTATGGAGTTGGTTGTTGGTCTACTGACTTGCACTTCGTAACATCCCCCACAAACAAGAAGGTGGGAAAAACAGCCTGAGTTTGGAATGCAGATATGCAAACTGAGAGTGGGCAAGAGATTTGGTGAGACAGTCGACAACCTGATCGGCAGAGGGAATATACCGAACATCAAGGTGGGTATTAAGGACCTGGTCATGGTAGACATAATGAACGTCGATCTCAATGTGTTTGGTGTGCGCATGGTACACTGGGTTACAGGCTAAGGCACCAGCTTCGAGATTATCACACCAAAGTATGGGTGTAGTGGAAAGAGGGAAGTGAATCTCTTGAAAAAGTTGTCGAACCTAAGTGATTTCAGCTGAGGCATGGGCTAGAGCCCAATATTCAGACTCAGTGCTACACCGAGCAATAGCATTCTGCTTATTCAAGGACCAGGATATCAACGAATCACCAAGGAAAACATAATATGCAGCAATAGACTTGCAATCGTCAATGCTGGCAACCCAATCAGCAGTGATTGGTACGTGGACACCAAAATACTCTACCGTAAGAAGAGTGTAGCTGCAGGTCTTCAGTGGAGTGACCCGCAATTAACGAATGTTGATTAACTTAGTTAATGAGTTTGGCTGATTAATCTTGCACTATTGGAGCTTTTGATTTGTAGGTCCATTAGGTCCCCTTGCTAGCTCGCAACAGTTAACACAAGGATTAAGATTTTGAGAGAATTTAAAATGTTCAAATTATAAATATCAGAGAATGTATATAATGTATATTATCATACATTATATATATATAGTTTATTTTTTCAAATAAAGATTGAATAATTAAACTATATGTTATGAGAGAAATATTTGAATAGGATTCAAATAATTAATATGAATTGGATTTATATTAAAACTATAGGTTATACAAGAGAGATGCATTTGATTATGATTCAAATATATAGTTTTAATTAAATATGTGATATTTAATTAATTGTTAATTAATTATTTATCTAATTAATATTTTGATTTAAATGGATTCATTATTAATTAGATTAATAATTAATAATTAAATTTATTAATGATTAATTATTAATTAATTTAATTAATTTGTTTATTATTAATTAAAAAGAATAAGATATCATGATGGTCTTGGGATTTTCCCTAGATTCAGGAGAAGATATCTTATATCCAAAAGGATAAATATGTTAATGGTCTTAGGATTTTCCCTTTTTAGTAAACTGAACCCTAAAGGGATGCAAAATGCAAAATGCAAAAAAAAGAAAAAAAAATCTTTCAACTCTCTTACTCTCTTAATCCCTTACAATTCGATCCCACAATCCAGATTCTCGACCGAGAGGCATAGCAAGGAAGATCAAGTGGTGCTATCTCATTAGGATTACACGAAGTAGAGTCTTCAAAGGTAAAATCCAACATCCTTCCCTGTTTTATATTTTTCTGTGTTTTAAATTTCAAAAGAAATTC
This sequence comes from Momordica charantia, assembly GCF_001995035.1. Next base: position 351,714 of record NW_019104627.1, read on the forward strand.
AAGAACGCGTTCTACTGCTTTCACTTTGGGATTCATATCCCTTCATTCCCGTCACTGAGGGAGAGTTGGGTGCCGGTGACAACGACAAAAGGGCATAGCTTGAGATGCTGCATGTTTAGTTTGGAGAGTAGATCGTTAATATACTTTGCTTGACTAAGTAAGAGACTCATAGGCAAGTGATCAATTTGAATGCTAAGGAAGTAGCTCAACCGACCGAGATCCTTGAGGGCAAATCGACTATCCAGCATGCGAATAAACTTATCAATGAATGTGATGTCATTTCCTGCGAGAATAACGTCATCAACATAGATTAGAAAGAGAATAATCGTAGAGCTTGACTGTAGGTAGTAGAGAGAGACATCAGATTTAAAGTGTTGAAAACCCCAGGATAACAACACAGACTTTAACTCATCCTCATGCCCGAGGTGCCTGTTTGAGGCTAAATATTGCCTTATTTAGTTTGCAGATGTGATGAGGAAACGTGGAATGTTCAAAGCCTGATGGTTGAGCCATGTGTAAACATCTTTCTTGAGGGTGCCATTCAGAAAGGCATTATTAAAGTCAAGTTGCCCAAGTTGCCACTCACTAGAAACAATCAGGAATAAAACAATAAGTATGGTGGAAGCCTTAACAACTGGGTTGAAGGTTTTAAAATAGTAAACACCAAGATGTTGGTGGATGCCTTTGGCGACAAGACGAGCTTTGTAGCGCTCAATGGACCCATCAAAGGTTCGATTGTTTCTAAAGACCCACTTGCAACCAACAACATTGTGAGTTGTGGAGGATGGAACCAAGGTCCAAGTATTGTTGCGGATCAACGCTGAAAGCTCAACATCCATCGTTGTCTTTCACAGGTGTTTGAAGAGCAGAGACCCGCTTTGGTTTGGTTAGTGACCAATCCTAGGCAGTGGTGGTAGCCAATATTTTGGGTTTAATGATGCCAGATTTCCCATGAGTAATCATAGGATGAGAGTTCTGTACCGGCAAATGAGTGGAGTCGGATGAGACCTCAGTTGGGGGAGGTGTAGTAATGGAGGAGGAGGGTTGAGAGGTTCAGTGACCATTGATGGTATTGGTGGTGGTGGAAAGGAGATAGCTAGAGGGTTAATTATTGGCAAATTTGTGGCGTTGGAGAGGAGATAGCCAGTGGTTCTGAGGCTAGTGGTGGAGGTGGTGAAGAGAGGAGACAAAGAAAGGGCAATGAAGTTGGGTCTGATGGGGGGTTGGGTGACAAATTGACAATGTTAGGGGATATGTGGGATGTTGTTGGTAAGACAACAGTAGGAGAGGAGTGGTGATCGACTAAGCTAGTGGGTATGAGATATGTTGGATGGAAGAAATTGGAGGGCAAAGGTGACTTTGGGCAGGTGGGGAGAGAGGTAGAGGTGGTGGCATGGGAAACCAGGATACTATTGATAAGGCCACAGATGCAGCGGGAGGAGAAGTGGCATACTTTGTGTCCAAAGCCAGAGGTGAATGAAAATTCAGTTTCATTAAACTGGACGTGCCTTGAGAGAAACACTTTACCTGTTGGACTGAGACAGCGATGGCCCTTGTGCATTGGACTAAAACCAAGATATACAAATTTCATGGTATGGAATTGGAACGTCTAGCTGTGATATGGGCGTAAGCATGAGAAGTAGGCATACGCAAAGGTCTTTACAGATATGAGATCAAGTTACTTTTCAACTAATGCTTCAATCGGAGACTTAAACTTTAGAACGATCAAAATGTTTTGGAACAAACCGCTTCCTCAAAGACTCCTTGAACTCGTACCACGAAACAATTGGTGCTTCAAGATTCCTTCTTCTACGAGACATTAGCTTATCCCACCATGTTTGTGCATATTGTTTAAATCGAGCGACACATAATCGTACATTCTTTTCTTCACTGAAATTATGGCACACGAACACCGACTCCACCTTCTTCTCCCATTAGAGATATTCTTCTGGATCAGTCTTCCAAAAAACTTTGGAATCTTCAATTTGATGCTCCCTAGATTACGATCAACTTGAGCCTCTTTTCTCGAAGCTCTCTTCTGATAATTGTGTTGTCTTCCACGACCTCTCCTTCTATCTAAGCAATGTCCAGCACGTCTATCTCCCCGTCTATGCACGACTAACAAGGTAACTTGGTCATCCTCTAGTTGATCAGATCCACCTTCCTCAGATTCATTCTCTCGATATAAAAGATGGTCATCCATAACACGTGGTGGTGGTGGTGGTATCCTCTCCTACGCTTGGTTTTGAATCTCCAACCTATGCGTTCGTTCCGATATGTCTTCCATGGTACGAATCATTCGCTCCATAACTCTTTGTTGGGCGTCTCTCATCCTACCATTCGATATGTTACCTTCATTTTCTTCATTTGCCATGCTGCAAAAACGAACACAAAGTAAAAATGGACCTTACAAGCACTCCCTCACGTGTTTACTCTCTTGGAATATGAAGGGTCACTCGTGTTTGCACTTAAGAAAAAAATGAATAAATACCCTAAGATTTCTAATTTCTCAAACTTCAGCAAGTCTTGTAGTATTCTTATGAGAATCAAGCAAGAACACTTCAAAATAGTCTAGAATGTGAAAAGTTACAAAAATTCAGAATTTAGAAAACAAGCATTGAAAGAGGCAATGGAATGAATTTTAAGCAAAATGGTTCAAGAATGATATGATGGAAATGAATAGGAATGATTAGATGAAAAGATAAAGACATGAGAGATAAAGCGTTGGAACTATCTTCACATGTAATGCAAATGAAACAATGCTTCACTACTTGATATCTCAGTGTTTTTTTTTTCTTTTTTTTAGCACATAAAACAAGATACAATCAACATCGAATATGAAATGCCAATAAAAGATGATAAGTCTCTTCATCTTTTTTTCTTTTCTTTTTTTTTTTAACGAACTTTTTTTTAGCTAGCTTGATAAAAAAAATGAAGCAAAACGAAATTAGATGTAACGATTGAATGAAGAAAGGAAGAAAGACGAAGAACAAAGACAAGCGAAATAGATATAATCTATTTTAGAGCCAAAGCTCTGATACCAAATGATAAATGAACTATCTCAATTATACATGAGAACTCCCCTATTCAAGGTGAACCCCCACAACAATAACAAAAATAATCCCAATAACAAGATAATGAACCAATCCTAAGAAAGCTAAACAGATTTATGCTTGGTAAGATGATCAAAGATCAATAAGAAAAGAGAACTTGTTCCTATCTTCAAGATTTCAAACTCTCCACAACTTACTTGATCAAACTTGATTGAAAGTTCTAAACGTGCATTCTAAACACAAGAATACAAAGAAAGCTTAAAGCTTGAGAGAGATTAAACTCAATCTGAAATTTTCATTCATCAAATGTTGTGTTTGAAAAGCAAATGTAAATCTCTATTTATAATAATTGAAAAGACACAATGAAAAGACAAAATCCTTGGATGAAAAGACACAACCTTTGAAAAATACATAATAAATTAAATATGTGGATGAATGTGGATTTTTAGATTCATGAAGTTTCTTGGATGACAAAGATGTCTTTTCAAACTTGAAGAGATGCAACTCTTCACCAAGCGTGAACACCTTAGCTTGGAAGTGATCATTCAACTCTTCTTGTAGTCTTTTAGTTTTAGCTCTTGTGATTGGACCTTGTGACATAATGATTGACTCATGATTGGGTTGACTTTGAGCATAAGCTTCATTTGAGCTGATTTGAGCTTGCTCCTCTTGTAGGCTTTCCCCATGCACTCTATGATTACTCATTTCTATATCACATGATGTTTATCAAGAGGGTGGTAGTAAGAAACAAATCCCACCAATAGTTCAACGGCATAGATGTTTGAGCGAGAAGTGTGAGACCGGTCTCAACTATGTGTCGATGCTTTCGCTCTGCCCACCTATTTGTTGCTAAAGTGTATGGACAAGAGACTCGGATCTGAATCCCAAGATTGTGGCACAGAGAATGAATTGGTTGATATTCGCCCCCACCATCGAACTGGAGTGTCATCACCTAGGTCTTGAATTGATTTTGTATCAAAGATAAAAACTGTTTAAAAGCTACAATTGTATCACTTTTCTGGCATAAAGGAAATATCCATGTGAACCGACTGTAATAATCCAAAAAATGGACATAATAATATCAAAACCCGTCTAAAGAGAGGTGAGATGCTGCTTCCTAAAGATCTGTATGAACTAGTTCAAACATTCCTGTAGCATGAGAGTGAGAGTCATGAAACGGTAAGACATGAGATTTTCTAAACTGGCATATGCATCACAAAAACTTATTGGTTCATTAGTCTTACAAGGAAGATTACAAGTCCTAATGATGTGATCTAAGACTATGGAAGGATGTCCAAGTCGTTTATGCGACACTGTTTTGGACACCACTTCATTGATGTGTTCAGCAAACGAGAAAGAAGGAGTTGGTTTCTCTGAACTGAGAGTATTATTCGACAGAGATACAACTGTGTGAGCAAACAGTAGTACAGCCAAGGTGAGAACAATGAGTGATTACCAGTTACTTCTATCAAGACAATAGAGGCCATCTTTAACTGTTCCTATCGGCAAAGTTCTTCCCGAAGCCTTATCCTTAACCAAGCAAAAGTCAGTATAGAATTCGACAAAGATGTCATTATCTTTAGCTAATCATGTGACACTAACAAGGTGTTTAGCAATATCAGAGACACCAAGAACATCTTTTAATTTTAAAGAACTGCCCGAGGCATGGAGATTCGTGCTACCAATGTCAGAGATAGATAACTTACTGCCATTTGCGACAATTACATTTTCGTTACCTGAGTAATCAACTCTTTGCTCAACATTGTTCGGGTTGGCTGTTATTGGAGGCTAATCCTAGCCTGCCTGTGTCATGATTGAAAAGGTGAATTGGATGAACACGCAGACGAAACATAGAAACTCGGCAGGTTAGCTCGGACTAGAAATAACTTGCTCGTCGGAGTGCTAACTTTGTTTTGCAGGTCTCAAGAAGGGTTCAGGGAAGGTGTGGAACCGTTGGCCATAGTTCGTCCTGAGCATTCCGATCTAAATCGTATCCGAGCTCAATCGATTTCGAGCTCAAACATCTGGCGCCGTCTGTGGGAAAGACATATCTAGAAGTCAGCCTCACCTTTTGCAATCTGAGCCAATGGCCCAAACCTGCTCCCAGCAGTCACGATCTCAACTTTCGCCTATCCGCTCTCCGATGAGGGATGCTGTCACTTCCCGAGCCCATCCTCGACTCA
>NW_019104627.1:364118-382514 GCF_001995035.1 Momordica charantia
GAGCTCCAGGCTCATCATTGATGCCGAGAGGCAGGCGTGGTAGTGCAGCTGCAAAGGCCAGAGGTTAGGGTAGGAAGATTAAAGAAAGAGAAGAAAGGTAGAGTGAGAACAAGCTTACCTCGGCAGCAAGAGCTACAGTCTTCCTTACCGCCTCCATCGGGTCTTCGGGCACCCGAACAGCTCGTTCTACTCGGCGAGAGCTGAAGGACCTCACCTTTGTCGCAGCCTCGTGGATGCTGAGGCGGGAGAAGACGAGCTTAAAGAGGAGCGGAAGCTCGTTGCAGTGTTGCTCTGATTCTTTCGCTTGGCAGCTTGTTGACCGTCGGCCTATTGGCGGCTGGTTGATCTTGATCCACCTATTTGGCGGCTTGTGGATCGTGATCGGCCTGGATCTTGATCAGCCTATTGACGGTTTGTGGATCTTAATCGACCTATTGGCGATTTTGTTGAGGTTGATCGACCTATTAATGGCTTGTTGAACTTGATCGACCTATTGACGGCTATATCATCAATCGGTTATTTTTTTCCTTTTTTTATTATGAAAAAGACTTACCTACGTGGCAATCCTTTCTCATTTCTAAGAAACTCTATTGTATACAAATTTAAAAGGAGGAAAAATTGGTTTCAATTTTTTAAAATATAATGTAAGAAGATGTTTGGTCAAATACATTTTTTAACCCCTTGAGTGATTTTTTTTTTAATTTATCCATATTAAAAAAAGTTTCTTTTTTATCACCACCTCTGTTATCTCTCACCTTTCCACTTTGATTGACTCATCTACGAACTCCAAGTCTTTATAATTTACTTGAACTTTGAGGCAACTAACTAATTATGAATTTCTGTGATATGTATAAACCTAATTCTCGAAAATTATATTTGATTTTTGGTTCAAAACTCATGGAAATTGAAAATCAAAGTCTTCCTGTTAATTTTGTCATATAATTGTGTATCGACGAGGATGAAGGTAGAGATAGCAACAACATAGGGAACATGTGCTTGTAAAAATAATCATGCTTTAAAATTGGAGAGATGTTAGACACTAATATAATGTTTTCGAAATACTATAATACTTATTATGAGTCTTGAGTTTGATAGAGTTCTTAGATTTTCTTTCCTCATATTCACAAGATTAAACAAAAGAAAATAGGATAATTATCGCCAGTCATTTAGTTTAATTGGTGTGTAGTAAGAAGTAAGATTTAGTTTAATTCTAGCCCATCTGGATCAATAAGTTACCTTCGATAGGTTAAATACTCCCTTCTATTTAGTTTTGTGTTTAGCTATTTTATTTGGTTCTTTTATCTTTATCTTCTTTCCATATTAACTGGACTAAATATATGTTTTAGAGGAAATATTTTGATATTTTTTCAATTTAATTTTTTATTATTTAAAATATTTCAATTTAGTCGCGAAGGGAGAAAGGTTTTGTTGGATTTAAAGGTGTGAAAGAAAGTGTAAGAAACTTATTCACATATATACGTTGTGAATATGTTTGTGGTTTTGTTTCTTTTAATATTAAATTTGGAGTTATTTATTTAAATGAAAAAGTTGTTTCTTTATTTTGTTAATTTGTAAATTTATATATGTTAAATTTACATATGTAACATATGCAAAAAGGTTACCTATGTGTTTAATTTTGTGTGATAGGTTACATGTTTGGACGACTATATATAGTTGTGGTTTTGTTTCTTTTGAGAAATCCAAGCATACCTCAATTGAGTATTCTCCTTCTCTCACAAGATTCTCTCTTCTTTTTGAGTTCTTGTTTTTGTTTGTGTTGAGAGCAATTGTCTAAGAGTTCTGCCAAATCCGAGTAGTTCGAGGTTACTGTTTTACCGGAGTTAGTCGTTGTATCATACTGAGACGATCGCTGTAGTCTGCTAGCAACTTGTTCAGAGCGAATAATTGACTTCAGATCAACGCTATTGAAGCGTGTCTCGACTAATTTAATCAAGTTTGTGGTGTTCATCAAGTTGTCCGAATTTGTATTGTTGTAGCCTGTTATGTTGTAATCTGTTTACCAGTGTTATTCAATTTACATATACAACGTATATTTACTCAACACGTTTAAATTCTTGAACTAGAAAATTTAGAAGTTGGAAAAAATTTTGATTTTTCTTCTTTTGCTTTGTTTGATACCGGATTTCATTTCAAATGAATTCCACTGTTTGGTAGCACATGATTTTGAATGAAAATTTCAAATCCTATTTTTACTTAAAAAAATTTCCAGATCAAAATGTTCGGATTTTGCAGGATTTGATAAACTTTCGAAGTAAATTACCTATTTAACCTCATCATATTTTAATTTCTAATTAATCAGTAAAATTTTTATTTTCTTTTTGTTTCCAGTGAACATCCAAACAAAGAAATCTAATTTAACTCATTTCAAATCATTCTTGCTCCAAACAAGATAAAGAATGTAAAATCAATTCTCGGATTTCAAATCACCGTATTTAAAATCGTTTCATCAACTTTCTTGACACCAAACAGAGTGTAAAGTAGCTTAATTTATTTTCTAAAATTTTGTTAACTCACCGGTGTGTTCTTGATCACATCGCAAGAAGGCAACACATGCTACAATTGTCAATATACACCATCACAAGAGTTGAATAACAAGAGAAGAACTACAAGTAAACATTCTTCCAACTTTTAAGATACGACATATAAAATAAAGAGAGATATAACCTCATTTTTATAAGTTCTTGCCTATGCACTTGAGAATGTTACGTCAAAAAGATCGATATTCTTCGTCGTCATCAAGGGATCGTTGCTTGTTCTTGTGTCACTTAGACGAAAAAATTATAGCCCTGGTGAGATACTGAGTGCACTACACTTCAATGAATAAGAAATTCGACGAGAGAATACCAATATCAGTTTTGTTAGAATTGCATATACCTCATGACTCCATTTATAGGTGTGATGAGGATGCAATCAAATTTTTATTTGTATAGCAGTACACGCACATGTAGGTGCCTCGAAATGCATCGATCTATATTGTCTTTACACTTTTCTTGTGGGTTGGTGTTTGGTCAATGTCTTCTGTTCCAAGATTGGTCTCTCTACGTTGATTGGTCTTTCTATACATAGAGTACCAGTTGTCGTACTTGGAGTAGCTCTTAATAATTTTACACTCTTGGCTTTCCTATACATAGAGTACCAGTTGTATGTATCAGTTGTCGTACTTGTCTTTTAGTTTTCTATCACGTGGTGAATGTATAGCTTAGTGTGCTCAAGTTACTTAATAACATGAAGTGAATTATTTATTATTTATTTTATTTAGGAATTTTATAATTGACCCTCTTTCTTTCTTTCTTTTTTGAGTGATTTGAATTTGTGCGTACCTTTATAATTCCCCCCATTTGAGCTTCTATATGGTACCAAGATTTAAACAAGCGACAAATGGTTGAAACTGGAGCATTTGAAAGAGGCCGCGCGAACGCAGGCCCCCAACTGCCACAAATAATGACGTAGGCTCTGCCACTTTTGGGCAGAACTTAGACGGGCACCCCTCCCCAATGTGCAATGGAGGTCACCAGCCTAGGCCATGAGCCTTCGTGATCGCCCATTGACCCCGTCCAGGTAAGTATGTTGTAACGCTGGCCATGGTGCCCTATTTATAGCACTTTCTGAGTTTCCCTGCCGCCTCCCCCGCCGATGTGGGTCTTTTTTGATCAACAAATTCATTGGCTCATTACCACAGAGAATCAAAACTTGTACATACAATCTGTATTCATTTCAACACTTCAAATTTCTTTCAAAATTCTCTATTTGCACCCTTTACTCTCTGCTTTACGCAATTTTTCATACTATACTTAGTTTGTTGGCGACAATCATAGGTATGGTGCAAGTTTAGTCCCGTTTAAATTAACTTTTTAATTCCTATAATTTTAGCTTAATTTTAATTGGATCTTTTTGGGTCTTGTTTTCTTTTTATTGTAGTTTTTATGATTTAGTTAAAGGGTGCATTGGTGATAAAAACATAAAAGATGAAAAGTGGAGATTCAATCGAAAAACAGAACTGTATTCATGTTTTTTTAATGTTTTCGAATATGTGTTTGGAAACTTGGAGATTGAATATAAATTTTAAAAAAAATTTTAATATGTATTGAGTGAGGTGGTTACCAACTAAATATTTAGTTCAATAAAAGTATTATTAATTAATTGATTAATATATGTGTTATAAATTCTGTATAATTTTTGTTTTACAATATTATATAATTTATAGTAGACTAGTATATTACTTTGTGCTTGTTAGGTAGGATATTTTAATTTGATATTAAACTAAAATCAATAAAAGATTTAAAAAACCAAAAAATTTATATAAATTAATAGAATATTAATGTAACATGAATTTAATGGTAACTAATTGGTGGAAAAATTGAAAAAAAAAAATCTACTGGGGGAAGAACACTTCACTTTTATAGTTTTAGGAGGATGCAAGAGTTATAACACCTTTGAAAATTTTCAATTAAAAATCTATAACTAATTATAATTAAAGTTAAAATATTTAAGAGTGAAATATAAAAACTTTTCCATTCAACATTTTTAAATTTCATATATTAATCAATTTAATGATACATTTAAACTCTCTTGTTGATGCATAAATTTGACTCTCTAGTATTCTTCCAAATTTGCACCAATATTCTAGAATACTAGAAATCGACGTGACCTGCAAAACCAAAATAATACTAAGACCTCTGTCGCTCCTGACACACGGACTCCGATGCTTAAGTTAGTATTGAAATAGTCGAGAGTAGAGAGTAGGGTATTTAGGCGTACCTTTAGGGTTTGACTTACTTCCCTATTTAATCTTGATCCTTCTAGGGATTGTGGAATTCGAATTCTAATACATCTACGAACTCTAGGCCAACATATCTTATTATAGGTATGTCGTCGGATCAAAAGTTGGGACGCGATGGGCTCGGACCGGCATGCATCGTGGTCAAGTCGGGTCTTCTAGAGTTCTCGGCCAAGGGGCCGAGAACTGCTCCGCGCCAAGAAGGTCTCGACGACGAGCCCTGATCAACGTCGATCACTAGTCGGTCGGGGGAGCTGGCTTGGGTTGCCGAGCACTGACCCCCTTTTTGGTTCATGCCTTCTCTTGGCTCTTCCCTGATCTTCTCTCGCTTAGTTGGATCTTCTCTTTCTCCCTGTAACATCATTTATTTAAAGTTAATTTTTCAACAATTATATTTTACTTAATAAAAATCTTATTGAATTTGTAGTCTAATTGTATTATGAACTTATCAAAGTTTTTAGAAAATAAATATTCATAATATTTCACATTCAAATTAATTGTACTGATTTGAATCCATATTATATTCATTTGTGTATTTAATTAATAACTATAGTAGATTGTTATAGTTAAAAAGTTATTTGTGTTATAGTTAAAAAGTTATTTTTAGTCTACTTTTAATTTAATTGTATTAATTTTAATGAGTTCTTATTAATTTATGACTACTGATAGATACACTTTAGAAATTAAATTAAATATATTATCAATTAATTTAATAATATTTTAAAATTAGCTTAAAATAATTTTTGTTTATTTTAAAGAAAACATTTCTACAAAAGTTAAAAGATTATTTTTTAGCTAATTTTTTAGAATATGTCATGTTCATTAAAAAAAATTCAAGAAATAAAGATAATAACATTATTTCCCATATGTTTGTAGGAGAGAAAATTGATTAAGAACTATGTTATACAAATAAATTATAAATTATATATGGTGAGGGCAAGCCCGAGTAAGACACGTGTCAAATTTCGAAAGCGACACAGCAATGCATGGGACCACAAACTATTACGCACTCTACGCAAGCAGACGAGTGTGTCGTCATCTTTGCTGTAAGACAAAGACCCCGAGCATCCACAGACTGTAGGTAACAGGCCTGCGAATGGAGGCACCACCCACTGATTGTCGGGGGCACACACTCCACCATTAGGGCTTCGTACAACTCGATGCATCCCTTCCGTCTCAACAGTTGTCCTTCCTGGTCTGCCATCCATGCAAATAAAAGGGAAGGACTCCCACCTTAAAAAAGAAGTGAAAAATCGTCATTGAAACCTTAAAGGTGTCGACTCCTATTTTCTGGACTCCGATTACTGACTTGAGCATTGGAGTGTATTAGGCGGAACATAGCACCGACATCGCATTTTCTGCACCCTCATTTCCTCCTTTGCGAAAGCACTCATCCGAGGGACATGTGGAACTCTTCGAAATTTGCCGTCAACAAAATATATATATATATATATATATATATATATATAACTAAATAAATTACAACTATACAAAAACTTTTAAAATAAAAATAATAAGAATATTAATTATGAAACAATTTATAAACATTTATGGAATAGATTGATACTTTTATTTCAAAATAATATTTAAGATTGTCCACCTTTGATTGATATTTGAGATCAAATCACTCTATAGGTTTCAATGACATCTAATTGTAGGACGACGCTACTTTGTCACTCCTATAAATCGAAATATTCAATGTAATAAGCTATTGTGCAATATAATGCTACTTTTTTTCTAGAAAAAAAGAAAATGGAATCATAAACAAAAGAAAGAGGAACAAACTCCTCTTGCACAAAGGAAGAAATATAGTCCTTTGGCCAATTTTCAAGCAAGAGACACAATGATCTCCCATCTTCAACACTAATAGAGTCAAAACAACTATCACATCGACCTTCCAATAGAGTGTGCAATATAACATTACTAAATCTATAAAATTTAGAAGAAATTAAGAGATGAAAAGAAGTAAACTAAGAAAAAGAGTAAAATTATTGTAGAAAAAGTTAGAGGGAACCTCCATATATATACACATGTGTGTATATATATACATAGATAAGTTGGAAATCTTTTGATATTCCAACATTCCATTATTAATTCTAATTAAATATAAAATCATAAATGGTTAAATATAAATATGTCAAGCTTTTCATATTCATACCTTCCACATTATTATTAATTAAAGTTATTAAAAATTAAAAATGACATGTTTAGTAAATTTAAAAATTAATAAAGGGACATAATGATAAAAAAAAAAATATTTTTCGAGATAGTAGCATTTTAATATATTGATCTGCATTTGAATGCACAAAGTATTTTTAATTTAATTATTTTATAATAACACAAATAAAAGAAAAAAGATAATACCACCAAAAGTAAAAAAATAAATAAATAATAAACAAAGATAATGAGGGAAGGAAGTTCCCCATTATATATATATAGGGAAAAGACAATTCTAGCTCTCCACAGTCCATCCGCCCGAAGGTCCAGATCGCGTGAAGGCAAAATGACTAAGTGTTTGAGTGCGTCTAGGTAAACGCACCTGTCAAATGACCTTCCAACAACCATTTATTACTACTTGGGAGCAAATTCACTCCATGTCACCACTCAAACGTAGAATAGATTGATATTTGAACAAGTTAGCACTCATCTAACCTCTATAAATGCACCTTCGCTCCTCCCAACTAAGTATGAAAATCATTTGTCTAGCTCATATCCAAGACTAACTTGAGCGTCAGAATGCTCTACCTGTTTTTGTAGGTTTTCTTTCTCTAGCTAGCTCTACATCAACTCATAGAGAGACGTTCCCTCTTGAGCTCGCTCGCTAGTAACTTGCTTGAACCTAGCACACATCATCCCACACTTGACAAATTTTGGCATCAACACTATACACTGAGCCAGTGAGCCTAACACATGGAAATAAACTAGATATCTTATAAAAATACTTTTGATAGTTATCTAAAACATTTCATTCTGGTTCCAAAATAAAATAAGTTCTTTTTTTTCAAAAAAAAAAAAAATAATGTATTGGCTGAGGTTCAAACTATGGTGGCCAACTACTCAGAATTTAAAATCTTATTATTTGTGAGATGTGTTGGGATATTCACAGATATTTTTGAAAAATACTAATAGGAAAGTGTTTCATTCATAAACACTACACTCGAAACATTCTCACACAATCTAATGAGGCAGAGTCCAACCAAAGAAAAAAAAAAAATACACCGCACATAAATGGAAGGTCGGAGAAGAATCGAAGGATCTTTAAAAGAAATTTTTCTTATGATCATATCCCTACAAAAAAATTCATGATACTACATAAAACCAAATCTGCAAATGTAGATAAACTCCAAAATCCCAACCCATTATGACAGCAAAGGTACTGATATCAAACGTTTCATATGTCTTATGTTTTCCATTTCCTATGCTAAACAGTTTTTGGAGTGAGAATTTGACAGCAATATCACTAAACTTGATAGCATACATCGACCCTAAGGTCAGACGTAAAATGCAAATGAACCAGAGATACAACACTATAACGTTGTAATTGGATAACTAATTTATTAGCACTGTGATGAATATTAGTGTGTTAATCGGAATGACTGATCTCTAAAGAATTGCTAATTTTTATAAAACAAAGTACTTTTAGGATGTTTGGGAGTGATTTTGACGTACCAAAATCATTTTTCCATTGTCAAAACCATTTTTCTTTTCTATTGATCATATTTAGCAAATTAAATATTGACTTTAGGAAAATTTTAAAATCACTTTAAACCATTACTAATAAATTATACTTAAATCTATTTTTTTAAAATTATTAATTCTAACGTCACCCCCAAATACCCCTTCAATATATTTTCCTCGGTGATTTTAGAGAAATGGTATAGGTAGAATGTAAGGACCAATCAACTGTCTCTTGTAATTCTTATCTTATTTTTGAAAAGAAGTGTTCAACTTCTCCAACTAAAAGATATGCAAAACTTACTAGCCATTTGCAATATTTTATGGTCTTCAGTTGACAAGAGGATGAACTATTTCAGCCACAATTCCTTATATATTCTTTCTACTTTCTGACATGGAACTACATTACATAATATATGATGGTTGCCTCCCTTTTCTTCACTTCCAACCAAATTTAGCTGAAGTCGTTACTAATGGATTACACAGTTTCAAGTCAAGGGCGGCCAACAAACATCGAAGAGAGTAAAGAAAGCATTATAAAATAGCAGAAGCAGATCAAGATAATACCTGAACGATACGATACGATTCCACAGCGGCAAATGGTTGAAACTGGGGCATTTGGAAGGGGCCGCGCGAACGCAGGCCCCCACTACCACAAATTACGACGTAGGCTCTGCCACTTTTGGGCAGACCTTAGGCGGGCACCCCTCCCCAAATGTGCAATGGAGGTCACCATCCTAGGCCATGGGCCTCATTGATCGCCCATTGACCCCGTCCAGGTAAGTATGTTTAAAGGCTCGCCATGGTCTCCTATTTATAGCAGATTGTGAGGTCTCATCCCATGTACTTTGCCGATGTGGGTCTTCTCACTCACTCACCTCTTTCACTTCTTTGACACATTATGAAATTAGTTTATTGGCTTCGATTTTGAGGTAAATAACTAATGTTGGGCCTGGGATGATAAATTTATGTGATGAATTAAGTTTCGTATGCTTTTGAAAAAATTACTTATTTAAGTGGCTAGCTTATTATACGAGTACTTGAAAAGGAATAAAATACCCTTTTTTTTTATAATTAGAATTTCAGATTTGTTTTTCTAAATCTAGGAGCACCCACACCTACCCAAGACCAACATTCTAGAGACATCAAATATTTTTTATATTAAGCTCACTAAAATATTTGAACGTGAAGAATAGAGACCTCAATTTCTTAACAATTGAGTGCTTTTTTGGAGGTTGATAAAATTAGTTAACTTTTTAGGTTTTTTTAATAGGATTTCTTTGACCACTTTTAGAAGAATCATTGAAATTGTTCAAAAGTATTTTTTTACAGTTCTTTAAAATTTTAGCTAACCATTACAATTTTAAAAAAAAAAAAACCTTTTTTATCATCCCTAAGGATTTCAATAGGCATGCTAGATACAAACTTAATTTGTGGCCGAATACACACTTGGGTGTTTGGTTCCCGTTTTAAAATGAGGAGTAGGACTTATTAAGACAAATCCACGTTTTCTTCACAGTTTTATAAACCTGAGTTTGTTACCGTAAATAGTAAATACTATTTCACCCTCATGTTTGCTACAGTAAATACTATTCCATTATCCAAGTTACTACACTACTTTATTCCTACTCCCCAAGTTGCTACGATGTATATTTTGTATTTATTCTTTATTCTAAAATGTATTAATTTTTTAATTAAATATATTAAATAAATAAGGAAATCAATTTAATTAAAATTAAATGTAATAAATAATTAATTTATATATCGACAACTTTTTCTCCAATTTTTTTTTCAAATGATTTAAGAAAAATCTATTTTTTTTGTTCTTGGTATCTATTTCTAGCTGTATTTTTTTCCATTTTATTTCTACCATTTTTATTTACTTTTTGTTATAACTATCACATTGGTAGAAGACGTTATAATTGTGTATAATTATTTATTTTAATTTTATATCTTCTTTTTAACTTATGAAGTTAATAGTTTTTAAACATTTAAAAGATTTTCATTTGTAATAAAATGTAATTGTTATATTGTCTAATAAAAATAAGTAAAATTTAATCATAATGTTGATGATAATTAAGTAATCATTTTTTTTAATAATTTAGTAATCAAATTTTCTTAAGATAGTAAATAATGAAAAACTAAATAAATTGTTGGTAACATTTTCTATACAGTAAGATTTATGTCGAATAAATTTGTATATTCTTGTTTAGACTTTGATTAATAATTTTAAGTATTTTAATAGATCATTGAATATTTATTTTAAAAATTAATCCTTGGAAAAAAAAATTGATGGACAAATATATTAAAAATATTTTATTTATCCTTAAAATAGTATTTCATAAATCAATTAAACAATTAGTTTATAAATTATATTTTTTAAAAGAAAATTAAAATTTCGAACGCAAGTTTAATAAAGACAGTTTAACAAAATACAAAAAACAGACCTAACAAACCCAATTTAACATCTACCAAACACAGACTTAACAAACTCAGACTTAATAAACCTATTTACTGCACCAACCAAACACAGACTTAACAAACTCAAGCTTAACAAACTTAGACTTAACAAACTCAAACTTAATAAATCATGGCAAGAAAACGAAACAAACATCCCCTAATGGTTTGTTGATAAACTTAATCAGTGTGGTAATAAGCATAATCAGTGTGGTAGGAGATAGTAAATAGGATAAAACATAAATAGAAAGAATAAACTTCAAAAAAGAAAAAAAAAATAGAGGGACACTAGTATAGCATTTGTCAATACCTTCTCATGCTCAGGGGCAGTTACAAATCTTGAGCTTGATAGAGCTAAATTAGTTTTATTTTAATGAAGTTAATTTTATTAACTTTTTTTTTTAATTTAAGATTTCAGAAACAAGAAATTAGTTTCAAAAACATTTTAATTTTATTTTCAATAAAAAGACAAAAAAATGAGAAACAATTATCGAAAACATTTTTTTAATGTATAAAAAGAAAAATAGAAATTAGTGATAAAAAAAATGTCACCAATCGATCCAATGGTTCTCTGCTCCACAATACATACAATTGATATCCATTTTTCTCTTTTGAAAAAATACGCAAATTTGATAATAATTTCTTATTTTTACGAAACATTATCAACTTTATTAGTATAAAGTTTAGAAACAAAAAATTCAAGCCCGTTTAGTAACGTTATCGTTTCCTAATTCTTGATAACCAATCTCATTTATCCTTTCTAAATTTTAAGAAATGTTTCCGAAAAAGGGACCAATTTTGGAAACTATAGTTTTGTTTGCTTCGTTTCTTACCTTGATTTGATTACCTTCTCCCAAGACTAGCCCTCGATTCTGGCATAATCCAAATATTAGTTTTTTTCCTCTCTCTCATATTCTTTATTTAAAGCTATTTTTTTTCTTAAATAAAAAGTTTTATATTTTTCAAATAAAAAATATTTTTAAATTTTATTATTTATTTAAACTAATAATTTATACTGTTATAAATTGTAAATTGTATTTTCTTTAATAAATCATAAATTTGTTTTTTCTTTTTTAATATTTAGCATTTTTTAATTTAAAATATTTTGAAAATCTATTATTTATTTAAAACCAGTATATTTTCTTACTCAAAAAGTTTCCTATTTTTCAAATAAAAAAATTATTTTTTATTTAAAGCTAATAATTTATACTTTTATATGGTAAATTATATTTTCTTTAAGAAATCATAAATTTGATTTTTTTTAATATTTAATATTTTAAATTTAAAATATTTTGAAAATTTATTCTTTATCTAAAATAACCATTGTATTTTCTTAACCAAAAAAATTTCTATTTCTCAAATTAAAAATATTTTGAAAATATTTTGAATTTAAAATGGTGCTCATACCTAACTTGAAATGAAAATCTCAAAAGGCTAAATTCAGTCATCATATACCTAATATAATGTGTGAAACAACCTCATCCCAAGACTTTAGATAAAACTAAGCCATAGATGTCATATATTCAGCCATAGCAAAAGGCAAAAATACCTCTACTTAATATGTTCATTAAAAAACTCTTAAATAAAAGTGTATTATAATTTGAAATTCTAGGCGGTTCATATCACTTGTTAAGGACAAAGTTATGGTGGTACCGAATGAAAAACAATATTAATTAGAGAAAGGATTAACTTTAAAAACTCTTACATGTTTTCATATTATTGAGTGGCATCAACCAAATCAGGTGTGTTGTAACGACTTGGCTCTTTTGGACGTAGATTGGCTAGGGAAATTATTATAAGCATGCTTTCAGCATTTTCAATCATTGAGAAAAAACAATATAGAAAAATAATAATAACTCAAAACATAATAATAAAACAATAAAAAACCTTTATTCAGGATCTCATAAAAAATTTACATTAATCATGATAGTAAAATAAATAACTTTAAACAAATAATTGAATTAAAAAGATGAAGACTAACATGAAAGCGAAATTCATACCACAGCTGGCAGACAACCTAATTATTTCCCTTTTAACTATACTTGAAGAAAAAAAGTAAAGGAAAGGGGGTGAGTATTAAAAATACTCCATAAGTAGCTATGCTAATAAGGTAAAAGATGAATACACACACATTGCCATGATGTACAATGTCATAAAATATGTGGAACAAAAATCTTTCTAGATAGTCATAGCTCACATGGACAGAGTGGACAATTAACTCATCTCAAAATTTTTTGGTCAACTCCATTGAGATGCTTCCCAGGTTCCATGCAATACCTCAACTCCAACTGATGATAGTCGGTGTCCAGTGAGCACAGACAGGCATCACCAAACAAAGCACCCCTCTTCAAATAGGATGTAAACACTACAACAAATATCACATAGGATAGCATCTAAAAACCTCTATAGTTGACTTTCCATAGTATTTTCGAAACATCGTGGTAGTTGATGTTATTGAAAGTGTTTCATTTTTCATAGCATTTTTTCAATGCTATAAAAAGCTGACTTTTAATTGCATAATTTTAATGTTATAAAAACTGATAGCTTTGTAAAAACGCTATTATAAACGTTTTATAGCTAGAAAAAAATGCTATGAAAGGGAATATATAGCTTTAAACAATGTTGTAGTAAGCATTCCATAGCATTTTCAAGCTTGCTTCTAGGCAAGAAGTCAATAACAATGGTATGTTTGATTCAAGTTTAAAATGACAAAAAAATAGGAAGAAAATTTGATACCTACCTTCAATCCAAAACATTGTAGAAATCAATAAGCTTCATTAGTGGAGGTTAGAAAAATCAGCCAAAGAAGATGACGAATGTACTGGCGATAGTGTTTGGAGAGAAATTTTCATAGGCTCAGCTAGGTACGAACGATGTCTTTAGTACTGATCTGGAAGAAAGGTCAAAACTTGTGCATCGTTGTGTGGAGGACGAGCATAGAGAGTCGAACAAGTCTCCTTGCACTAGATCTTGATTGGTGTTTGGGAACTACTCCGTGCCGATACTAGAAAACATGGCTGAGGGAGGAATGTTGTGTGCTGCATAAGAAATGAAGAATACTCATTTGAAAAAATTAAGTGAAAGAAGAGAAAATTGATGTTTGTATTGAAAGAGATTTGGGAAGATAGGAGGAAGATTGTAGAGAATGGTCAAGAGAGTTAAGAAAATGGGCAAAAGATTGAAAAGAGGAGTTGAGAACGGTGTCAAAGATTTTAAGATAGAAACAAGGGTTACATTTGCCACCATATTTTTGTTTAGCACTTTTTTTTTTCTTTTTTAAAGATCACCGCCTATCTTTTTAATAGCATAATTTACCCAAATACTATAATTATATGCTATAGAAACTAATATTTGTTGCGGTGACATAACATGGTTGCAAACTCCATTTATACTTGGTGGGCTTTTTTGAAACCAAAACCCCATCAAATGATAGTTGGTATCCATTCAATGGTAAGTTCACCCACCAATTACAATCACGAATTTCGTGTATATTAACATGGTAAGAAGAGGGTACTTACCATTCTTTTTTTTTTTTTTGAAACAGTACAACAAAAGAATTAGTAAGTGTCAACAAACAATAAATCAACTAGCCACGTGGGGCATGTCAAAACTCAAGAAGATGAAACGTTCTCCTTGCATGCCTTCTTTGCCAAACCGTGCGCCACACTATTTGCCTTCCTTGAAATGTGCCTAAACCCTTCAACTTGCAGGGTTTCCACCTCTCTCCAGATATCTTCAACAACCAGATCAGCAACTTCTGTGAGTTCCATGGCGGATTTCTTGATGAGATTCACAACTTCTAAGCAATCTTATTCCACCGCAATTTTGATTTCAATTCCACGGTTAGGTAGTCGATTCAACGCTTTAAGCCCCTCTAATATTGCTAGGCCTTCCAGAGCTTTGATGTGCCATTTCCTTTGTAGGTGAAGACACCCCGCCATGATGAATCGTGCCTCCGAGTCACAAACTACCCAACCAATTCCACCTGCATTTCACGCCTCCACCCATGTAGCGTCAGAGTTGATTTTCCACTGTTGATGCTCCAGAGGGGTCCAGTCAGAGGAGCTCGGAAATTCCTTGACCTCCTTGAACAGGTTCCTCTCGATACCATTTGTAAACTCATTTAATTTGCTTTCAATGAGGATTATAAGCTTCTGTAGGCATGCCTGCTTGTTTGCGCTATGGACAATCTGATTTCTGTACGTCCAAATACACCATAGGATAATTAATACAGCCTGCCTTTTGATGTAATCTGTGTCGCTCAAATCTAGTCGAAATAGTCCAAATCCGTCCACTCTATCCTGTCAAAATAAAACGAGCCAACATTAAAATCTAAATAAATTACCCAAAAATCTCGAACAAAGTTACACTTCCAGAACAGATGAGTGGTTGTCTCTTCTCTCCCGACAGAACAGGCACCCTTTTTTTAGTTATAATTCCTTTAGAACTGAGGTTGGGATGATATCTAGGATAATCTTCCAACAACAAAGCAAAATCTTTGGAGGAACTGGAACTTTCCAAAACCTCTTCCACCATTTACTCATTGTCTCAAAATTTGATGATGAAGCTGAATTGGGGTCATGAGCTTTGAGTTCCAGTCTATAGGCATTTTTAACCTTAAAAAGACCTGTTTTTGTCGAAACCCAAGGTGATCTCATCGTTAGTGCTAGACTTGCTTAGAGGAATATTAAGAATCATGTCAACCTCATCCTCCTGAAAACCATTCCTTATTGCCTCTTCCTTCCACACCCCGGGTTCCCTTATTAACTCAGCAACCTTTGAGTTAGACAAGGAACTATGCACATTGGTAGGCTTAAAGTTTCCCGTTCTTGACAGCCATGGGTCCTCTGCAATGTTCACATCAAGACCCGATCCTATCCTCCACCTATAGCCTTTCCTGAAAAGGTCACGACCCCACAGAATACTATGCCAAACAAGAAGGGTTGTTTCCCATCTTAGATTTAATAAAGCATTGGTCAGGAAAATAACGCCCCTTAAGAGTTTGTTAGAAGGTCGTCATGAAATTTCTTCGTCGCTAAAATCGTCATTAGAAGGCCGTCGTAAAAGGTTTTTGGTGACAAATTGTTGGCGACGAAATGAATTTCGTCGCCATATGTCATTTTTGGCGCCGAGAACTATTTCAACATGTAATCTGTATAATCTGTATTCATTTCAACATGTCAAATTTCTTTTTGATTCAAGGTCAAAATTCTCGTTTTTCTTTAGGGAATTTTTTACTCCTATAGTTACTTTGTTGGTGACAATCATACGTTTGGTGCAAGTTTAGTCTAGTTTAAATTAACTTTTCAATTCCTATAATTAATTTTAATTAGATTTTTGGGGTCTTAAAATTTTTCTATTATAGTTTTTATAATTTAGTTAAGGGTGCGTTTTGTTGGTGATAAAAAAACCTACGTTTGAAAAGTAAGGATAACTGTATTTATGTGTTTAGTGTTTTTGAATATGAGTTTGGAGACTTGGAAATTGAATATAAATTTAAAAAATTATTCAATGTGTGTTTAATAATGTAATTAACTAAAATATAATTAATTAATTAATTAATATATATGTGATAAATTTTGTATATTTATTATTTTATAATATTTATAATTTATAATATATTATGTTTTACATGTTTTAATCTAAAAAAAATGAAATGAGTTTATGACATACTATTCAATGTTTTTATTTTTGTAATATAATTATCCATTTTAAAGTTTGAAATTCAAATATAAAAACATTAAAAATATAAAAATGTTTTTTTCAAAATTTTTACTATGGAAGACAAATATTCACTCAAATCTATAAACAAAACAAGAACAAAATACACATCAACCGAACCATAAATTTTCAAAAACATCAATATCATTTTTAAACCTTTCTAAATATTAATAGTTTCGTATGTGGTATATTTTGATAGATCGAAAAGAGAGCTATTCTTATACTTGATGTTTTTGGAAGCCATTTAATAAGTATTCTTCGTGGAGCTGAAATGGAGGGTTTGTTTTAATTCTCTAGAATTCAAATTTTCCTATTGAGTTTTTGTCCCTTGCTAATTTAATTTACTCATTTGCAAACATGTCATTAATATATTATTATAAATTCTTTCTTGTGTTTTATGTGGGTGCTATTATTCCGAGGAGGCGGCCTTTCTTTTGACCATTGGGTTGTTGATAGGCCGTTTCTTCCTTCTATTCGAGCTTCTTTGAAGTCATTTCCACAGGTTTCGCCTATTTTGAGCTTTTGCTACAACCTCAGAGTGCTTAAGTATGTGTTACGATATTTGGAACCCTCTGGGTGCTATTGAGAAGGGTGTTCAGGAGGCGCGTGCCCGGATGGTGGTTGTCCATACGATGTTGAGTGATCCTTTGTCTGTTTCTACTCAAGAGGACGAGAGGCTGGCAGTGAGGGAGTTCTAGGTCTGGGTCGGGAAAGAGGAGGCGTAGCTTTGTTAGAAGTCTCGGGTCCCATTGCTTTCTCTGGGTGACAAGAATTCTGCTTTCTTTCATCGGAGTGTTTGAGGTCGGGTTGTTCGTAATGAGTTAACTTTGTTGACTGATTCTGCAGGTCAGCGAGTTATTGATCGTTCTAAGATTGCTCAGATGGTGATTCGCTTTTATCTTGATCTGTGGGGTTCTGAACCTGTGGGTTATGTGATTTGAATGATCGGCTCGCTGGTGTCATTGATTTTGTTTGGCCGGCTGATTGTAGTGCAGACTTATGTCGTCTAGTAGTGGGAAGGCTCCTGGTCCTGATGGGTTTTCGTGGGGGTTTTTTAAAGCGTCTTGGAGTATTGTTGGGAATGCTTCTATCGGACAGTGATGCACTTTTTGACACCTTGTTCTTGCCTCCCGGTGTGAATGCAATGTCTATCACGCTTATTCCTAAGGCTCTCAACCCTTTGATTCTGGGGGATTTCTTGTCTATTTCTTACTATAATGTGCTTTATAAGTGCATCACGAAAATTCTGGCTAATCGTTTAATGGTTTGACACCCTACTTTTATTAGCCTATATCAGTCTGCATTTGTGCCGGGACGCCGTATTATAGAAAATATTCTATTGTGTTAGGAGCTTGTGGATGGTCATCATGTGAATAAGGGTATTCTTCGGTGTGTGCTAAAGGTAGATCTCCATAAGGCTTATGACTCTATTCATTGGGACTTTCTCTTTGGCCTTTTGTTGGCTATTGGGACTCTGGCCAGGTTTGTGAATGGATTTAGGCTTGTATTACATCCCTCATGTTTTCGGTCTCTTTGAATGGTACACTTGAGGGGTTATTTCCAAGGCGTCGCAGGTTGCGTCAAGGGGATCCTTTTTCCGCGTATTTTTTTGTTATGGCCATAGAGGTGTTGTCTCAGATGCTGAATAGGCCGCCTACGGGATTCCGATTTCATCTAAAGTGTGATCGTGTTGGTCGACACACTTGTATTTTGCAGATGACTTGATGATTTTCTCACACAGGGAT
>NW_019104627.1:395978-410568 GCF_001995035.1 Momordica charantia
GAAAATCTATTTACAATCTATTGACTTTAATTTATGGTTAAATATTGCTAGAGGTCCTTTTATTCTCATTAAGAAAATAGATGGTAAAGATGTGCGTAAATTAGAAGATGAGTATGATGAAAATGAAATGAAAAAGTTTTCTTTTAATGCTAAAGCTATGAATTGTTTATATTGTGCTTTATGTAAAGATTAATTTAATTGAATATCTATGTGTACTTCGGCTAAAGAAATTTGGAATATTCTTGAAGTTACCCGAGAGGGAACAAACCAAGTTAAAGAGTCTAAAATTAGCATGCTTGTTCATAATTATGAATTATTTAAGATGGATGCTAATGAGTCAATTACCGATATGTTTACTCGATTTACTAACATTATAAATGCCTTGAAGGGCCTTGATAAAGAATATATAACATCAGACAATGTTAGGAAAATTCTTAAGTCTCTTCCTAGGACTTGGGAAGCAAAGGTGATGGCAATCCAAGAAGCCAAGGATCTCACCAAACTTCCTTTAGAGGAACTTATTGGCTCACTCATGACTCATGAGATTACCATGAAGGAGCACTTGGAAGATGAGTCTAAAAAGAAGAAAAGTACTGCTTTGAAGTCCACACCCACCCAAGAGGAGTCCAATGATGAGTTTAAGCTCAATGAAGAAGAACTTGCTTATCTCACGAGGAAATTCAAAAATCACTTTAAGAAGAAGAATTTCTCAAGAAGAAATTCTCACCAAGAATCAAGAGGAGAAAAGAGCAATAAACATGAAGATATTATTTGCTATGAGTGTAAGAAAGTGGGGCACGTGAAGTATGATTGTCCACAACTAAAGTTTTCTTCAAAGAAATCCAAAAGGAAGACATTTAAAGCTACTTGGGATGACTCCGACGAGAGTAATAACGAAGAAGATGAATAAATTGCAAATATGTGCTTTATGGCATTTGGAAATGAAGAAGATGACAATAATGAGGTAAGTATTGAAAAACCCTCTTATGATGAGCTTATGGATGCATATGAGGAAATTAGAGTTGAATTTGAAAAAGTATGCTCAAAATACATAGCTCTCAAAAAGAAATATTATAGCATGTCTAATGAGATTAAATCTTTAAAAGATGAAATAGATGCTTTGAATATTGAAAATAATTCTTTGGTCGAAGAAAATGCATGTTTGAAAAATAATGTCAACGATGTTGTGAATCATGATGTAATTGAAATTTCATGTGATGAGAAGCTTGCTTTATTAGATAAAATTAAATTTCTCGAGCATAATATTTTTTATAGAGATGAACTTTGTTAAAGCTCTTAGAGAAAAATAGTCAAATATTGTAAATGAGCTTGAATGTGCTAAAGAAAGCATTAAGAAGTTGACAATAGGTGCACAAAAATTAGATAGAATTATTGACATTGGCAAATCTTGTAATGATAAAAGAGGATTAGGTTATGTTGATGAGAGTTCTACTTCATCTACTCAAAAACAATTTTTGTGAAAGCTTCCTCTAATGTGCATAATGAAAATTTTTCTAATGTTGTGCCAAAGTGTGATGTGCATAAGCATGATGTACCTAAATTTGTGCCTAATCATTTTCGTGCTAAATCTAAATTTGTGCATAATGCTAAATTTGTGCCAACATGTCATTATTGTGGAGTTAAAGGTCATATTAGACCAAATTGCTATAAATTGAAAAATGCTCCTAACTTTTATGGAAAAATAAATATATCCCATAGACCAAAATATTTTCATGCTTATAGAAAAAATTCTTACATGGAAAAGAATGTGCATAAATTTCTTGTAAGAGAAAAATTCATGCATAATATTTTGTATTTTTCTTGTGGCAAATTTGGACATAAATCTTATACTTGTTATTTGCCCAAATTGAATGTTATGAAAAATGGAACTAAAAATAAATGTGTTCCAAAACTTAATTCTACTCACCCACAATGGACCCAAGAAAGTATGGGTACTAGAATCTTCTTGAAAATTTTTGTAGGTTGGCTCCAAAATTCAAATTTGAAATAGTTGCTTGATTCAAAAAGGAAATGATCACAAAAGCAATTTTATAACTCTCTTTTGGTGCTTCAAGTGGAACATCACCTTATTTGATAACTTTGGTTATTTCTAAATGAGCATGGATATTTTTTACATTGTGATATTGAAAATATTATTATATTGAATATTTTAGTTATTATTGAGCTTAAGTAAAATTTTGAAAATAAACTTGTCTTGTTCTCGGGGGAGTTTGTTTTGTAATCAATTATTTGAAGAATTGATTTTTGTGTGGAACCATTAGTTTTGGATTTATAATGATGTATGCTCTTGAAGGAATTATTTGATTTGTTTGAAATTTTATGAAAGACCTCTATGCTTGATAATAATTTGATACCTGGAATTAATGGTTGAATTATTTTTTATTGGGGAAATTCTAATAGTTTATTTATTTCTTGAACCCTTATTGGTTGATTAATGAAATGTTGTTTTTATTATTGTTCTTTTTATCTCAACAAATTTGTTTATTTTTAGAATAATTGGTATTTTTTTTAACAATTGATATATCTTTGATTGGAACATATTGGTATCTTGTTTAGGACATTGTCTTGAGTTTCTATCATTTGGTATGTCCTTGGAAATTTGTATTTTGGTACGAAGAGTTTAAATTTGTTTAAATTTTATCTATTGAAGTTGGTATGTTTGGGTTAATGTCATATTTATTTGAGTTATTGAATGATATTTGCATTTTAGCATTATTATTAAAATCTTGAAACCATCTTGATATATTTTTTAGTATGCTTAATTTTAGGGGGAGTAATGTCTTTTGAAAAATATGAAGGTTTGATTGTTAGTCTCCTTAATTATTATTATTTTTTTAACGAAATTTGAAGCTTTCTATACAAACTATTGATGTTAAATTTTTTGATAATATATTCTATCACTCTTGTGAATTTATTACGTGATTCATTTATTTAGGGGGAGTCTCTTGTTTTACCTTTTGGTAATGAAATACTTATTGATTTATGTTGATCTCATTTTCTTTTTTTGGAAAATGAACTTTTGAATTTATATGTTTTGATGATTTGTGCTTGTTACAAATGGTATTAAAATGATATGAAAATATTCATTTATCCTTTTTGATTGATTCCAAAAGGGGAGAAAGTAGGAGAAAATGAAATTATATTATTGAATATGTTTCTTATGCCACTTTGAAGATATTTTTATTAAGTGGTTTGTCATCATCAAAAAGGGGGAGATTGTCAGCTTTTCGAGCTTCAATCATACCATATGTTTTGATGATAACCAACTTAATCTACTAATGATTTTGGTGTTTCAAAGTGTCCATAATGTAGAGCTTGAAAAGACGAATCCAACACAGTTTGAATGACTCAAATCAGAGTTTAAATGAAGAAATTATGATCGAAACAAGTCGAACGGAAAATACCCGAGAAGATGACGTGGGCGAATTTTATGTTGATACATGGCAAGCTGTATTGTTGAAAAAAATACAAAGAAAGAAGAAGAAGAGAAAAAAAAGAGAAAGAAAGATTGAAAAGAAAAAAATGAAAATGAAAAGAAATTGGGAAAAAAAAAAGAAGTTACCGTTTGAAGAAGAAGAAAAAAGATAAAAAAATCGAACTAACCGTTACTCATATATATATAGATATTATAATATTATTTTATAATATATTATTATTATATATTATATTATTATATAATGTAATCATTACTTTTTAGAATTCAATCTCCACCTTTCATCTTCGATCATTAAGATTCCATTGCCCAAATTGATTTTAGTTTCAAATCAATTTTACCCACTTTCCTCTCTATTTAAATTCATCTCCTCTTACACTTTTATATACCCAATTTTCTTATTTTCAAATCTTCTATAATCCATTGTTGCTCTCTCCAAGCTCTCAATTCTACTTCTATTTTTATTCTTGTGAGAGATTTTCTTATTGTGAGGATCGATGTATTTGTGAGTTTAAACTTGTAAATCTACTCTATTGGAGAGTCTTAGTGTGTGAAAAATTCTTATTTCCACACTTAGTTGGGTTTTGTTCTTGAGCCCGGTAAAAGAAACGGAGTGTGGGTTTCGATCTTTGTCCCGAGAAAAAGGTTGGGTTTCGTTCTAGATCCCGTAAAAAGCGCGGTTTGTAAGGTTTGGTCTTGATCCTACAAAAGGACCGGGTTTCCGATCTTGAACCCGTAAAAGGATCGTGTTTAGTGAAAAATCTCGAGAGGTGCTCGGGGAGTGGAGTAGGCCAAGGGTTTGTCGAACCACTATAAATCTCTTGCGTAACGTTTTCTCTATCCCTTACTTTTTTATTTATTGCAATTTATCTTTTAAGTATATTTTCTTTTATTGCAAATATATATTGTGCTTATCTTGAATATTTGTTTCATGATATTTTGAGTTGCTATAAATATTTCATAAATTGTTTTGGTTTAAAAAGTTTACTTGGTTATTTAATTTATGCTTAAATTCAAAAAAGTGTAGTAATTGATCTTCAACACTATTCACCCCCCTCCCTCTAGTATTGTCATACCGATCCAACACACTGATCTCGAGCATTGGCCCCTGCTTGTATGGGCTCAGCTTGACGATGAAATCAGCTACGACTTGACCCTTTAAGGCGGTTCTGGGTTCGAAGCCAATGTCGTACTCATTGAACTCTGAAGCCCACTTCATGAGTCCTTCTAAAGTTTTTAGCTTACGGAAGACCTATCTTAAAGGAAATTTTGTCAAGACCGTGACATAGTGGGCTTGGAAATATGGTAGCAACCTCCAAGCTGAGGTCACCAAGACCAAAGCGAGCTTTTCAATACAAAGGTACCTCGTTTTGGCATAAGTCAACGACTTACTAGTATAGTAGATAGGATTCTGTCGTCCTTCATCTTCCTTGATAAGGGTTGAGCTGACCGCTTTCTTTGAGACTGTAGATACAGTAGCAGCTTATCTCCTAGCAGGGGCTTCGCTAGCAATGAAGTTGAGTTGAGATATTGCTTGAGCTGGTCGAAGGCCTCTTAACACTCTATGGTTCACTCAATCTTTTCTCTTTTCCTCAAAACTTAGAAGAAAGAAAGGCAATTGTCGGCTACCTAGAGACGAATCGGTTCAGCGCAGCTATCCGACCATTGAGGTGCTGAAGTTGCTTCAAGTTCTTCAGGGCTTTCATCTCGAGTACGGCCCAAATCTTGTTCGGATTGGCTTTAATTCCACGTTGATTAACCATAAAGCTGAGAAATTTGCCTAAAAAGCAACACCAAATGTGCATTTCTCTGGGTTAAGCTTCATCTGATTACAATGCAATACCGTGAAGGCTTTGATCAGGTCGGCGATCTGCGTGCTGCTCTACTTACTTTTAACCAACATATCATCGACATAGACTTCCATATTTCGTCTAATTTGTTTGGCAAACATCATGTTTACCATGCGCTGATACATCACTCCCGTGTTCTTGAGGCTGAAGGGCATTACTTTATAACAGTAGAGCCCTTAGTCGATCACGAACGAGGTGTTCTCTAGATCAGGGACGTGCATTTTGATCTAGTTGTACCCTATAAAGGTATCCATGAACATAAGTAGTTCATGCCTGGCAGTGGCATTGACAAGTTGATATAGTTGAGGAAGAGGGAAGCTATATTTCGGACATGCTTAGTTTAGTCTCGTGAAATCGATACAGACGTGTCATTTTTAGTTAGCTTTTTTAACTAAAACTACATTAGAGAGCCAGACAAAGTAGTGAACTTCCTTTTATAAAGTCAGCTCGTAAGAGCTTATCACCCTTCTTACTTATTACAAGACTAAACTCAGCGTCGATAGGCCAATGCTTTTGCTTTACAAGTCGGAAAGAGGTATCTTCATTAAGCCTATGTACTATTACATTCAGGTCGATCCCTAGCATATCCTCATGTGACCAGGCGAACTCATCGGCATTTGCTTGCAAGAAGTCGATAAGTTCTTTCATCGTCTCAGCCCCCAGCTTGGTGCCGATGCTGACCTACTCTTCGGTAGGGATTTCCCACAGACGGCGTCAAATGTTTGATCAGAAATCTTACCAAGACTATGAATCTCGGCTTAGGTGGAAGATGACGTGAAAGATTAGCTGGAAGTATTTCGAACAGGGAACCTACAAAATAGAAGACACCCCGACGCCCAAGTCATAAGATGGCCGAGCTATATCTGAGAGATAATATAGTATTCGAGTACCTGGGAATGAAGCAAAAGGTACCTATTTATAGACGAAGCTTCTGACAGAACCTCCAACAAAGCTCTAACAGCTCTTTAAGGTTATCAGAGATGGCAGTGTGCTGTTGTGGAAACTATCGGAAACCAAGTCCTGAGGAGTATCCGTAGATCAACTTGACCAATGAATTGGATCACTGACTAAAGAAAGAGTAAGATCAGCTCGACCGACTACTGGTTCGACTCGGGATTAACATTCAAAACATGAGGTGACGAATGTTGGCATTACTAACTCGGAGTGACTTTGTTATCATCTTATCAGGACTTGTCACTTGTCACGTGTTAGGTGAGAATTCACCTCCAACAAGGCTAAATTTTAGAAACAACAAAAAGTAGTTTTGTTTTCGCTATTTCCGATTCTTAGTCTCATGTTATGTAATAAAAATGTATAATTATAAGCAAAACGGCTATATTGTGTTGGTGTAGGTGCACGTGTCTAACCTCCTTAGGATGTCGAGTTCGATTCTAATTAGTTACAAGTAGTTTTAGTTATTATTATTATTATTATTATTATTATTATTATTATATTAATTTTATATTTTTTAATAAAATATTTTTCTTTTTTTAAATTAAAAATATTTTTAAATTTATTCTTTATTTAAGTCTAATAATCTAGACGAATATATTAATAATATATATTATATATTATATTTTTTTAATGAATTATATTTCTCGAGTATATGTTATATATTTGTTATATCTTTCATATTATATCTACTAAATTTTATTTTAACTAAAAATAAAAAAACCAATATTTGTTCAGATATATATCCCTGATCAAAATGTCATAAGTTCAAATCCCCACCCCAATAATTGTTTGTACTAAAAGAACAAAAAATAAAAACAAAAAAAGTAAATAATTATCAAACATATTTTTGTTTCTATTTCTTTTTTTCCAAGAAACAAGGAATAGAAATGGTAACCTAATGTATTTTTGTTTCTAATTCTAAAAAAATAGAAACGGGAAATATGAAACGAAAACGTTATGGGCCCTTAATTAAATCTAATGTTACGATTAGCAATAAATATGAAATTTAACTCTATCAACCAAAAGTATTTATCAAGTAATAAATTCAAAAAGTAGAAATTAATACTCATGATAAATTCAAGCAATTAATTTCATACAATTAATTGCAAAAATTAAATAAGAGAATCTTAGAAAAAATGACATTCATAATTTATAATGGTCGGATAAAACACAGCTCACTCCACTTCTCAAGTACCTTTTGGGTATTCTACTAAGAATGCGACTCTTTTGCACGACTTAGAGTTTATATGCAACAACACTCTTTTTTCAAGAGCGGAAACAAACCTGATTTTTTTCACAATTCATAAGCAACCCATTACAACATTTTTATTTTTTTTTTGTAAGAACAAGAACAAACATGTGAAAATATAGAGAGAAAAGATTGAACTTAAATAATAATAAAAAGGATAATTCACCCTCAAGGACTAATAATAATAAAGATAATGGACTAATCATAATAATGATAATAAAATTTATGCTAACATCCCTGAAAAACTCACGATGCTACAACGATAAGCATTGAGAGTTTGTCAGATAAAAAAGGAAAGCGCGAAGCAGAATGTGCCTTGGTAAACATATCGAAAATCTATAGAGAAGAAGGAACAAACGGCGATGTGATAAAGTCATGCTAAAGATGATGGCGAGTGACATAACAATCAATTTCAATATATTTGGTTCACTCATGAAAAACGAATTGCGTGTAATATGAATGTCACTCTAATTATCACAATATAATGAAGGGATGACGAAGATAAACGCCTATATCTTCAAGTAGCCAACGTAACCAAACAATTTCACAAGTAGTACCCAGCTTCTATAGAAGATCGAGAAGTAGCATCTTGTTTCTAGGTGACGTTATTAGGGTACTTACCTAACTCTCAAGGGACAACCGTCATTCATGTTCAAATGAAAATTTTCGCCTTGTTGAGCCTAGCCTAAGCCCACTAGAGCTCCAATGTGGATGTTGAGAACCAACATGCCCAAACACTCAGATGCGTTGTGCGCACTGCCCGCAGATATCGCTACACACGCACAGACGTACACTGCTTGCATGCGCTTGTTGCCATGTGCCAGCGAGGAACGCGCTTGTCATCTTGTTGCACTGCTTGTCTGGGTTCGTCCCTCGCAAGCGCACGCCCGCTTGGGCCTGCAAGAAGAATTAAAGAAATCTTAATTCGTAATTGTTCTATAATAAAAGCTATAAAATTCCAAAACAATCAAGACCAAGGATTTAAGCAAGAAAAAAAACCAAAATCTTTAAAGATATTTGAATTACCTGGAACCATTAGATAGATTGATCTGACATGCAAGAAATTTTGGTTTATGGTCTTCCTCAACTATGTAACCCATATCAAATATGGGTAATACTTCCTGTTTAATGGGGAACAGGAGGCTCAATAAGTATAGTGTATTGGAGACCATAACCATTTATTTGTAAGTTAATCCTAAGGTTTTTCATAATTCCCTAAGATTAATAGGTTGGTTTCTACTCAGGTCACACCACTAAAGAAAGTCATGGGTCCATAACCAAGATCACTTATATGCCCATTAAATAGCCTAAATATAATTGCTCTTTAATTTGTTACTCACGTATGAATTAATTATTAAATTAATTCCAACAATCTCCCACTTGGGTAACAATTTTCTTTAATAATTATTATATTAATTTATTCTTTAGTGCACAACTTAGTGCTATCAAAATAAAATTCTCTTTAGTCATAATCCGGTCCATCTCACATATCGATGAGGAACCAAAGCGATTTTTGTCACACGTATAGTCGCGACTAAATCTTCAATGATCACCGCACCAAATATACTCAATGACATGGATCAAGTGTGGAAGAGCAGCATGAGAATTACATGTAATGTGATCTAAACATGTCTATTCCCAACTAGTCCAACTTTATTTTCTAGAGATCAAAATTTATGTTTTCTAGTTTTATATTAAACTTCAATTAGAAAGAAAATCATTTAGAGTAACAAAATAATTCATCTTTTTTATTCTGCAAAAAAGAAAACCACATGTCTGATTTAAGAAAATACAAACTCCCACTCAACTGACATACCATAATTTTCACATATATATGAGCATTATGATCGAAAAACATTTTGTGAAGTCCTTAATAAGTGGATATGCAATGATGGAGTTGCTTTTCTTTTGACACAAAAGTATTATGAATTTTCTTTATCAACTAAAGCTTAAATATTCATACAAAAGCTCTCATTGCTGTAATATGGAAAAACAAATCTTTGTCAAAACAACCTAACGACAAAGTTTGACGACGATATTCTTAAATTTTTTGCCACATACAAAATGTTATGAACACGAACTTTAGTGGTGAAAGGGACTAAAGTGACTTTCTACCATGAGATAGTAGTATCTTTTAACCTATTAGTGAATATAGCCTCAAATGTGGATCTAGATGACAACTCAAATAATCAAAATCAAATAATCTTATAATCTCTAATTATTATGATTTTGATGAGTGAGCATGTAACATTTTTTGTTAAGCACCATATAACTCTTTAGATCTAATTAAGAGTTATCAAGAATTGCCTTTCATTCTTGATATGAATACTACAGTTGAAACATATAGACTTTAAGCATGAACTTTTTTTTTTTTTTACTTTATTACTCGAGGGACCTCTATTGAAACTGAGTTTATCTCCACTAGTGATTTCAATATCCCCTAGTGCGAAAATCTTTATACTAAAGAACTTGCAATACCTTTGAACATAGCTCTTTTGTGAATTCTCAATGTTATTTGAGATTGATCTTACAATATTATTTCACAATATAAAAGAGATATGTTCATGCAAGTTTTCATCCTCTAACAAGGCCTTTATTATGTCGCGGACATATTACACTGTAAATAAATTTACTCCCACTAAACCTATAATTCATAATTATTACTCTTATTACCTTCCGATATTACATGTGATAATATCAATATGTAATGAAAATTATCAAATTACAGATAAAATTTCCTCATTGAGATCATATATGAATGTAAACCTTTTGAAACTTTGTGTTACTGGATCAAAAGTCTCCAAAATATACAAGTTTATTGATTTCATAAATTATACAAGAAGCCAATCTCTATATTCATCTGGCACAACTCAAAAAAGTTACAGGTATTGTAATTTACTTGAAAGAACTTTTCAAGAAGCCATAGAAAAGATCTCTAAAAATTAATGTCAATCTTAAGAATTGAAACCATAACAACTAGATTAGTATTATATTTTTTGACATTGCCTTTTAAAAACAATATTTATTGTTTGTTGTTTCAACATATTTTATGAGATTAATTTTTTCTTTTAAGAGATAAGACTTTGTTTGACTTAGAAGATAATCTTTATGATTAAACTTAAAATCTTTGTAATCATATTTCTCCTATCTCTTCTAATTACTTTAATGACATTTTTAATGATTTTGAGTTTGTTTTACTAAAATGAGGAGAATCTTTATTGTTTACTAACGTTGTTATAAAAAGAAAATAACCAAATTTCCGTTAAATACAATTTTATTTACTTTATCTTCCCCAAACTCAACATCCTTAAGAAACATTAAGATTTCATCCATATTAACTTAAAAGTGGGAATTAACTACATAAATTATATGAAAACAAGTAGTGTATCTAGTGCCAACTAAAAATCATCCAAACCAAAGTTTTGCGTTACTTTGAATTGCAAGTAACTTGAGTTGTTAAATTTATTTGGTACACCACTTAAACCTTTTGTAACAATCTTTAGTGCTTTCTCCAAATAGACTGAGGGAAAAGAAGAATGATTTGTCATACTTCTTACTACACATTTTTTTAGCTTTGAATCATTTTATTTGCAACATACATCTCAGGTTTACTTGAAAATATATATTACTTATTAGCTCTATTAATCCTTAAAGGAGTTAGCAAATGTCCTAGACCTTATCTCCCCAATCTATCATATTTATAATGATTTTATTCGCTACGAATTGTTATGAATGAATTTTAAGATATCCAGGAATAAAGACCTCTTCTAATTCAAATATTTGGTGTCCTTAACGAGAGTAAATTTCTTAGAACTTTATGCAATGTTATTAAACATTTAAATAAGCAATACTGAATTAATAGGCTATAAATGATTGTTCTAAAATACTAAAGCTCTCAATAGCACCTAATTTGACAATTCTAGTTCCTTGATCGTTCCTAATACAGACTTGAATGTCTATTTAATCTTTAGAACCAACAAGTAATGAATAGAAACACTAAAGTCTATTCAACACATATGATAAATTTTCATATGCAAGTCTAGCTTGTTAAATACCAAAGTGAGAAGCCATAGTTTCTTTATACCTTATGTGGCGACATATTTGGAACGTTCCTAAAAATATCAAGAGAAGTCATAAGCTTGATTCTTTTGTGATTTAGGTGAACATATGTTCCAAATAAACCTTAGTAACAACTTTAATTTCTTTCTTTATGGAAATAATTAATTAATGAGTATGTTTCGTATTTTCTTAACTCATTTTCTTAAAACTTATCGTCAGAAATTAGGTTATTAAGAGTTCGATATCTACCCGTATAACTATCATAACCCAATGTATACTGAATGTATAATGTCTCAAATGAGCATCAAATGCATAAGTAAATGCTTGAATATTTTAAATTTTGTGTATTTGATCTTTTACTAGTGTACTTACTGGTGCTCCTTTATTCTTTATTAGGACATAATCAACAAAAAATTAAATGTCTATTTCTTGTGTTCTTTTCATAACAATTCTTATCGAACTTTCCTATTTATTTCCTCATTAAACATAATCCCCTTCAATGTTGCAAAATATTATCATAAAACTTAATTAAGGGTACTCCGACTTTTAAGATCCCAATTAAACCTTAGAGGGATATAGCTTTGCATAAGTATAGGTGTTTCTTTTCTTTATCACAAGTTAAAGAATTCATGCCAACTTGAATAAAAATTATTCTTAAATTCATAAAAAGGAATAAAATAATATTTAACAATAACTCAATCAATAATAAAACATGTTTGAAATTAACCTTAAGTATTTATAAAAAAAAATTATATTTAAACTTAATGAGGACAACAAGATACCCATCACAACATTGATAACCTTCTTTTGGGTCGACAATATCAACTTGCAAGTGGTACTCTCAATGTGGTGATTAAACATTGATAACCAATCCTGTTTAGTGAAAGTTTTCCTTTGAGCTGATAATCACACACATGGATAACTTTATATTATCCATATTTATCACTATCTAACTATAAGTGAACTTGTCACTTGGCCAAACTGAAGTCTTCCTTCGAGCCGACTACAGACTGCATAAATACACAGACCCACAAATATCTAATAATTTTGAAAGATATCAATATCAGAAATCAAAGGCTACTTTGGTAGCATGATTCATCAAAACACCAAGCAAAAGAATCAGAAAATTATGCAACATATATAACTTGAAATATTATTAATTTTATCTTTATGAAAATAAAACTACCCAAATTATTTTCAAAATTAATAATAATATCTTTATATGCATAATTTAATAATGGGAAAAGTCCTCTAAACAATTTATAAATCAAGGAAGAAAAACAAAAATGGATTTCCCAGAAGAAATTTTATTGATATTTCAACTTTGTAGCGCACAATAATAAAGTATCACA
Source organism: Momordica charantia (assembly GCF_001995035.1). Next base: position 408,897 of record NW_019104627.1, read on the forward strand.
ATTCATTCCATAATTGCAAGTACGTGTTTGTTATTTGGCCAAATTGTGACCTTCCTTTGGGCTGATCACAATTTGCATAAACAACAATATTAAAACGTCCCAATTTATTCCTTAATTATTATTAGTCGTTTCTCTATGAAAATAAAATACCTAAGTTATTTTCAACAATTAACAATAATATTTTCAAAATCAAAACATTCATAGAAATTAAAAATTGTGTGAAGTATTGATAAACAACTAATTTACCACCATAATAATCAATCTTTAGTAAGCAAAAAATAAATTAAAATTAAACAATCCTCTATTTAAAAAAAAAAAGAAGAAGAAATTAAAAGAGACCATAAACTCAATATAAGTATTATTATTTAAAAAATAATAAAAATAATAAAACTTAAATTGTTTAGGTTGCAACATTCAAATGTGTTAGGGCGCCGACCCTAGCACACTCAACCTTCAAGGGCACTCCATATGGAGTGCCACAATTCCGTAGCGACATTGATCACTATCAGTGCTGGAAACAAAACTTTATTTATTATTAATTTTTTAATAATAAAAGTCCATAATCACAAATGTGTAAATAAGTATTGAATTGTACCAAATCGGTTATGTATAAAGAATGGAACAATTTTCAGCAATTAATAATTTTAAAATATGCAACATTGTTCAACATATATTATCAAACCAAATAATTCCAATATTATTCAAAAAAAACATGCCTAAAAGTAATTTACAAAGATCGAGTAATCATCCATGCAAAACTTGCTCGGATACCACTTATTGTAAAAATTAAAGAAATCTTAATTCACAATTATTCTAGAATAAAAGTCATAAAGTTCTACAACAATCAAGTCCAAGGATCTAAGCATATAAGAAAACCAAAATATTTATAGATATTAGAATTACTTGGAACCATTAGATAGATTGCAATAAATTATGGTCTATGGTCTTCCTCAACTATGTAGCCCGGACCAAATATGAGCAATAATCTATGTTTGATGGGGAATTGGAAGCTCAAAAACCATAGTGTATTGGGGACCATAACCATTTATTTATAAGTTAATACTAAGGTTTCTCATATAATCTCCTAAGATTCATGGGCCCATAATCAATATAACTTAGGGACAATGGCAGGAATGACCAAATTTAATAACACATGACAAATATACCTTGTAACCAATAAGGTATATATGCATAATTTTAAGGATTTAAGATTTTTACGAATAGCAAAAACAATTGACCTTAATAATAGGGATTCAACTGTATTTAATAAAAAGTAAATGAAATTAAAAAAATATCATAAATCTAATTGTTAATTAGAATTTGAAAGTAGATTTTTAAAAAGATTGATAAGACTGTATTGTGTTATATTTTGAAATTTACCCCTCTAAATTAGAAGATTTACAAATAAAAAATAAATGAAATAAAAATAATTAACTTAAATCTAATTTAAAATTGCTAATTAGAATTTGAAAGTAGATTTTAAACTAATGATAAGACTATGTTGAGGTATATTTTGAAATTTACCTATTTAGATTTATAAATAAGAGGTAAATATAAATAGGAAAAATTAACATTACCTTTATTGGTTTTTTTAAAATTAAAAAAAAAAAACAAAACAAAAGAGTTTTGAACAGAACCATGTCTCCAACAATACAACCTTCAGAACCTCCGT
>NW_019104627.1:416393-447918 GCF_001995035.1 Momordica charantia
CAAAGGTGAGAATATAGAAATTTGAACCTCCAACCTCAAAGAAGTAGATGTCATTTATTGCTATATTGATCGTTACAAATTCTAATATTCCTTTTCAATTTTAAGTATCTAAAAACCATATCATTAATAGATAGATATCACAGATCTAACAGCTCATCAATTAACATCCACATTCTTGGCTAAGTGACCTAATTTGTTTTATCTTTTTTCTCCAAGAAGTCAAACTCAAACTTGCTGTGCAAATAAAATCTTGGGTAAAATATACTTTTAGTCCCTAAATTTGGAGATAGAATTCTATTTGGTCCTTCAGTTTCAAAAAGTGACAGTTTGGTCCCTAGCCTTTAGAAAATAATTCTAAAAAGTCCCTAGGGTTAAACTTCTGTTAATAAGACTAACGAAATACTGATGTAGCTTGCTGAGTTAAATATTTATTTAATATTATATTACTTTTAACATGTGTCATTTTTTTTTTCATTTTCTTTTTCTCTCTCTTCCCCTCTTTCCCTCGTCTCTCTTTATCTCTTCCCTTATTCCCTCCCCCGTAGACCTGCTTCTCTCCTCCTCCCACCTGATTCTGACCCACCATCATCATCGACGGCATCTGACCAACACCACTGCAGTCCTGACTTCCCACATTTCAGGTAACTCTCTCCCCTACTTCTGAAATCTTGGGTGATTTCTCTTTGAGTTCTTGAATTCAGGCAATGTGACTAAATTCATGGCTTCTCCTCTTTGATTTTGCTACAGTTTTGGTCTCTGCCACTACAATTACTCTCTACAACAAATGCTCCCACCCTGTTTGGCCAACATTCAGCCCAGCGCTGATAAGCCCTTTCTAGCTCGTGGTGGGTTCAATTCAAACTCCCACCCAACAAGGCCTACTCCCTCTGCCTTCCGTGGTCCGAATGCTTTTGGGGCTGCCACGACTGCGCCTTCGACGCATCTGGCCATGGGAAGTGCACTACAGGGGACTGCGGTGATATTGGTCGGAGGCCATCAATGACGATGGTGGGTTAGAATCAAGTGGTCAGAATCAAGGGAGGGAAGGGAAGAGAGAAAGAGGGGAAGAAAGAGAAAGAAAAATAAAATGAAAAATAAAAAAAATATCATATGTTAAAATTAATATAATATTAAATAAATATTCAACTCACCAACCATGTCAGCATTCCGTTAGTGTTACTAACGAAAGTTTAACTCTAAGGACCTTTTAGAACTATTTTCTAAAGATCGGAGACCAAACTGTCACTTTTTAAAACTTAGATACCAAATAAATTCTTATCACCAAACTCAAGGACTAAAGGACTAAAAGTGTATTTTACTCTAAAATCTTTCATAGGGAGACACAAACAAATATCTCGCACATTCATGCCTAACGGCATAATTCAAGTATGGTATTCAACGTGCCTTCATCTTCACGATGGATTTATGCATGTGGATGGAGTAAAGAAGATTTTGTTTTTCTTTTCCTAAAAAAACAAGAGAAACAAAATTGTACTTTTTTTTAATTAGGGAACCCTAAACCCTAAACTGGCATAATGTAAAAACCAAAGCAAAAATTAATAATCAAACAAGAAAAAGGAGTGATAAATTTCTCCATTGTTCTTTCATCTCTCAATACAATAATAATACAAGCCAAAGAAAACATGAGAAACATGTAAAACCACAGGAGTGCACTTTAGAAGGAGACCCATTTTGTCAAAGTATATTTTGATTAATTATTGTTCTTTTGTATGGAAGAAGAAAAGGAAGAAAAACAATAAAGTCGACAAAGTGAAAAGCCAGCAAATTGCAGGCCAGCACATGTAAACCAACAAACCCAATAGACCAGTTCTCAACACTGGCCACAGTAGCATAGCAATTTCAGAAGTAGCCTAAATTTAATTAGGTCAAGTGGAGTAAAGAAGGGGGGCCATTCAAACACTACAGACCTTTCTAAGCAGAAGGCTGCATGAGATGAAAAGAGAAATTTTTAAGACTTGAAAAGGAAAGTTGGCTTTCTGGGACAGATTCGCTCCACTTTCACCCTCCGCCCCATTGGTATATTTTTTGCAAGTGTCTTGTAATAAAGAAAAATTTTAAAAAGTAAAGAAAAAAGAATCCAACGCACAAAATCATAACGAAGTACAAAACTACAACAAGACACCTCCCATTTAAAAGAATGAGAGATAAAAGGACGATCAGTAAAGTCCTAACATGACCCAAAGGGAGGCAGACAACCTAGCTAAGGCTCAAACTTCCTCCAAGAACTCTCCACATCTCAACAAACACTCTTATTTCTCTCCAGTTAGACATCCATAAAACAGCAAAGAAAGTCGCATGCCCCCAGGGCCGGACGGTTTCACAAACGAATTCTATAAAAAATCGTGGAACATCCTCAAGCAAGACATTTTAGGGGTGTTCCAAGATTTTTTTAGAAATGGTATTATAAACTGCTGCACAAATAAGACGTATATTTGTTTGATCCCGAAGAAATTGAAGGCAATGAAGGTGGGAGAGTTCAGACCAATCAGCTTGGTTACCTCTCTGTACAAGATCATCTCAAAGGTTCTCGCGGAAAGACTAAAGAAATTTTTGCCGACTATTATTCACGATGCACAATCAGCTTTCATAGAAGGGCGGCAAATCACAGATGCTATCCTAATTGCTTCCGAGGCAGTAGGGGACTGGGGGGTGAGGAAAAAGTCTGGTTTCGTGTTAAAGCTTGATTATGAGAAAGCTTATAATAGAGTTGATTGGTCATATTTGGAGGCAGTCATGGAACAAAAAGGCTTTGGCCCTAGATGGAGAAGATGGATCATGGGCTGTTTATCTTCAACAAACTTTTCCGTGCTTATAAATGGTAGACCCCGAGGGAAAATTCTTGCAAAACGGGGCTTGAGACAAAGGGATCCGCTTTCCCCTTTTCTCTTCACTCTAATAGGAGACTCTTTCAGCAGATTGGTTCATTATTGTAGTCAAAGAAGGCTGATTAAAGGCTTCAGTATAGGCAGACAGAAGGTGGAGATTTCACATTTGCAGTATTCTGACGACACTATGATTTTCTGTCCAAATAAGACAGGTTTGTTGGAAAATTGGTGGATGATCCTAGACATTTTTCTACAAGCTTCCGGGCTGTCTTTGAATTTAAAGAAAACGGCCATCATTGGAATTCATGTAGAAGAAGACTTGCTTCAGGCTACTGCCAGAAAAATGGGATGTAAAGTGGAAAGGCTTCCCTTTCCCTACTTGGGAATTCCTTTGGGGGGCAGTTATAAGAAGAAATCTTTTTGGGACCCTCTGATTGACAGAGTTAGAAAAAAGATTGACAAGTGGAAGAATCTTTTATCTCTCAAAGGGAGGCCAGCTTACACTCGCGCAATCAGTGATTACTAGTCTTCCTCTCTACTTTTTTTCAGTCCTAAAAGTCCCAACGAGAGTTGTCAACGAGATAGAGAAGCTTACACGGGATTTTTTTTGGAATGGGGGTACTTTAAAAAACCCTTGTAACCACTTGGTGAATTGGGGGAAGACTGCGCTTCCGTTGCAATATGGAGGTCTTGGTATAGGGGCCTTACATAAAAAGAACAATAGCTTTCTGCTTAAATGGCTATGGAGATTTACCCAAGAAACTAATGCTTTGTGGCGGAAGGTGATTGTAAGTATCTATGGAGAAGATTCCCAGGGATGGTGTACACTTCCTCCTAAAGGACGTGTTAGGGGAAGGCCGTGGTTTGATATTTTTAAAAACAGCACGTTCTTTTTCAAGTTCCTTGATTTCAAGGTGAGAATGGGAAGTAGAGTTAAATTCTGGTCGGACAAATGGATTGGGAATGATTCTCTCCGAAACTTGTTCCCTGCCATGTTCAATCTTTCTTCAAAAAAGGAGGCAACGGTAGCTGAGTGTTGGAACGTAAATGAAAATGATTGGGATATTGGACTGCGCAGAGGCCTTTTCGAATGGGAGGTTGAGAGCTGGATGGGGCTTATTCAAGAAATTGATGTGGTGCGGTTGGGGGAAGTTGAGGATCAAGTAGTATGGTCCATAGACAAAAATGGTCGGTTCTCCACTCGTTCGGCCTTTTTGAATTTGGCCCCTCTTTGAGGTCCCCTCTTATTTCGGCAGTGTGGAAATTTAAGGCTCCAAAGAAGGTAAAAGTGTTCCTTTGGTCCCTTGCCCATGGAAGTTTGAATACCCATGACAAACTCCAGAGAAAGTGTAGGAACTGGACACTGTGACCCTCGGTCTGCACTCTTTGTATGAAGCACAGTGAGAACATGGATCACATGTTTCTGCACTGCCGTTTTGCTTCACAGATTTGGCATTTCCTCCTAAATATTTTTGAGATCTCCACTTGCTTCCCAAGACAGATTGAAGATTGGATGGCTGAAGCTCTTCATGGTTGGACCCTCCCTAAGGGAACAAGATTTATCTGGTGTTGTGCCTCTAGAGCTCTCCTTTGGCATATTTGGCTCGAAAGAAACTATCGGGTTTTTGAAGACAAGTCCAATACTTTTGATCTCTTTTGTAGGAATATACAGCACACTACCTCTTGGTGGTGCTTTAATTATAGTAAATTCTTTTGTAATTACAACCTATCCATGTTCTTGCACAACTGGATAGCGGTTGTTTCGTTTTTAGGTGGGGTTTCCTCTACCCCAGCCTTTAGTCTGTCTTCCTTTTTTGATATATCCTAAGAAAGTTTCTTATCTAAAAAAAAAAAAGTCGCATGCCAAAGAGCCCCCTATATTTCAAAAGGAATGATGAAATTACACCTTGAACTGGAGGCTTTTCGAGTGAAATTAGCTCACAGCAATGCCATGCCGAATGGAGAACTAACCACCGTTTATAGCTTTGCCCTTTCGCTACCAAGGTGTGGTTTTGTTTTCCCTACTTTATGGATATCTATATGGTTCTTCAGACTTTGAGTAGAAAGACAAATTACATACACGATAACTGAGGAAGTTGTTTTGGATATACCATTTCAAAATAAATATCATTTACTTCGGCAGGTTGATCTTTTAGTTATTTTGGGGAATATTTGATTGGAAAAAATAGGAAAATATTTTTGCCACTTAAGTACCCAAGTACCTAACTGCCTCTCCTTTTGATGTACATTGTTTTTATTAATGAATAGGTTCCATGTTTTCTTTAAAAACCTAAGTTGCATGACAACAAATCAAGCAAGCTAAAATGAGAAAAAGAAAAAACAAAAGAGAGAAGAAAATACATGCGGAAGTACACAACAATAAGAAGAGAGTTATGCTAAAAACAAGAAGAGACGGGTCATGCAGAGACTCAATCTTGCAGAGTATCTAGCATAAATTTTTTCTTTGATAATAATAAATAACATTATCAATTTCTGACATGTTTGTTATAGAAGATAAAAGATAAGTCACAAAGTAGTAGTTAATACAATCATAGATGTAAAGAACCAGCAGTAGGGAACATGTACCTTCACATTCCAGTTCTGATCAACCAAAAGATTGGGTGACTTCAGATCTCGGTGAACAATTGTTGGATTACTTGTATGCAAGCAATTCATACCCCTTGCCTGCCGTTGTATAAAGAATTCAAAATATGATTTTTTTCTCAAACATCAGTTGAATAAGATATTTGCAGTTAGTCACATACCACATCGAGGGCCATTTTTATTCTGCGCTTTTCATCAATTTGACAATGTGGGCGGTGAATGATCCGGTACAAGCTTCCTCTGAAATTTAATTGCATCAAGAAAACTTCTCAGCCAAAAAGCAGACAAAAGCATGTATATAGAATTCTTCTTTCTTCCTCTTTCTATTTATTGGGGGGGGGGGCAATTGAACTTATACCTCGGAAGAAACTCGGTAACAATGGAAAGGTTAGGAGGACGAGTGACAGCACCCATAAAAAGAACAACATTTGGATGACGTAGCTGCCGCATTATCAGTACCTTACATCAACATCACAATAGAAAATATTAGTCAAAGATAGCTGAGTGAACACTTGATGCGAGTGTAATACTGATTGCCTATAACTAAATTTTCATTTGTAACTATTGTTCATTAATTTGTAAGTCTCAAGTTTCAAGAAAACAAATTGACAATCATGTGAATTAACACGAAACTTCATAAAAATTTTCATACTTTTCCCCACCAGTCTTTATTCAGCACCATCTGCTTCTAACACAGAACTCGAATCAGGAGGTTAAAAAGTTCTCTAAATGGTGGATTCACTGGAGAGGGGTGGTAGTCTTATTGAAGAATTAAGGGAGGAGTAAGCTTCAAGTGGCCATTTGAGTGAGGAGTGAGGAAATGAGTTGGAGGCAGAACTCTAGTGTAATTTGTTAAGTGGATTAAAAGGGGCTGCAAGATTCTGTTGTCAAGTTTTAGGAACAACAGGAACCTTCGCTTGTCCTATCTCACTGATGATCTAAGAAGAACGAATACCAGATCACTAAGGATCTAAGAAGCACGAATACCAGACACAACGAGACACAGCATAGATACAGTGACATTAATTTTCAAAAACCAAAGATATAGATACGGCAAGGACACATTAGTTATAATATACATTTTTTTACAATGATTTTCATATTAAAAATCTATTTTAGTTTATGGTGTTTGTGCATTTATGATGCAATATCTTATGTCCGAATATTCAAGTTACATTCAAACCAACACATCAAATTTCTAAATGTTTCAACATCTCCACAAATAGAAACTTTGAAGTAAATCATTCTTGTGCATTTATATGTAATTCACTTTCAAAATGTATTAGTTTTGTTATGTATTTCTATTTTTGTCCATTCTTTAAAAATAAGCAAATGTTTGAGTTCATTTGTCTGATGATTGTTCGTCAAATAGTGACTGAGTGTCCAAACATGTTTATTGTGCATAACAAATGCTCGATGCATGCCAACTGGTGTTGAACTCGTATTCAAATTGTTGAACTATTATCTAACACGTGTTGCTTCAAAGATATCTAACACATGTCGACATTACCCAAACTAAAATATTTGTGATCCATGGTAATGATGGTGCTGTCAGATTGAGAGAGAAGCAATTTCTTTAGAACCCAAGAACACAATGGAAGAATTTCCAATAAACACAAAATAAGCCTAGATCTAATTTAGCATGTTATTTATCTCTTCCACTTGGTGCCCTAAGTTAACACTCTTCTATTATTGCTTTGTCTTCTATACAGGCTAACTGGAAAACCTATACATAATTCCATTAGTCTTTGGTTACCTTTTTGTATATTTCATATATACCAATTCTAAGGAGTATCATATGTTAATAAAAACAGAGGAATTATATGCAAACCATTTGAGGTAAATACTCAAGATGTGAATATGATTCAAAAAGTTGTGCTGATTTGTAGATTTATATAGAGAAACTAATAAACATGTAATTTTTTCTGCATTTTGCTATCATCTTTCACTAATTTGCATGGCAATGAAAAAGTTAAGCATCGAGGTGTGTGTTTGTCTGTGGAAGTAATTGCTCCACTTACTTCTCTTTTGAACTCAGCTAAAGCAGCGCCAGAAAAATCCTGGTCTAAGAATTTCTTCACCGCAACCTCCTGCAAATCCATCAATTAAGAGCATGATGTGAAGCTACAAAAGTTATTCACTGTGTCTTAATAATAAGAAAAGAAAATAATTCTTCCTTAATTACTCCAAATGATTGATACAAGGCTATATAAATAGCAGTCACAAAGAAGAAACTAAAAAGAAATTCTTGTCTATTAGGATAAGGAAATACTTACCTATTAGGACAATAAAACCCTAACCTAAATAAAATAGGAAATCTTTAAAATAAAATAAACTATAATTTAACACTCCCCCTCAAGCTGGTGAATAAATATTTTCCATTCCCAGCTTGTTAACCAAATATTCAAAGTTGTTGTGGTTCAATCCTTTTGTAAGAATATCTGCTATTTGATTGTTTGTTGGTACAAATGGAGTACATATGAGGCCACTATCTAACTTCTCTTTTATGAAGTGTCTATCAACTTCAACATGCTTGGTTCTGTCATGTTGAACTGGATTATGTGCAATACTGATGGCAGACTTGTTATCACAATAAAGTTTCATAGGCCCTTCCCATGGAATCTTCAAATCTTCTAAAATAATTTTTATCCACAGTAATTCGCAGATGCCCAATGCCATTGCTCTAAATTCCGCTTCTAAACTTGATCTTGCAACTACATTTTGTTTTTTACTTCTCCATGTTACTAAGTTCCCACCAAAGAAAGTACAATAGCCAGAAGTGGATTTTCTATCGTCTATCGATCCTGCATAATCTGCATCTGTATAAACTTCTAGATTGAGTTTCTCGCCTTTCTTAAACAACAATCCTCTCCCAGTGGAGTTCTTTAAATAGTGGAGTATTCGGTACACAGCTTGAAGATGAATTTCTTTTGGACTATGCATAAATTGGCTTACCACTCCTACAGCATACGCAATATCTGGTCTCGTATGAGAAAGATATATTAATTTTCCAACTAACCTCTGGTAAGTTTCYTTATTTACTGGAGGACTCTCTTCAGATGCACATAATCTATGGTTTTGATCAATCGGCGTTCCTATTGGTCTGCTGCCAAGCTTTCCTGTTTCAGAAAGTAATTCAATCACATATTTCTGTTGTGATAAGAATATGCCTTGTTTAGAATAGGTTACTTCTATCCCAAGAAAATATTTCAGTCTTCCCAATTCTTTAACTTCAAACTCTTGAATTAAACAATTTCTCAGTTTCTCTTGCTCATTATTATCATTGCCAGTGACGATAATATCGTCCACATAAACAATCAATGCTGTTACTCCCCCTATAGCAGAATGTTTTATAAACAATGTATGATCTCCTTGACTTTGTTTATAGTCCATCTTCCTCATGACTTGAGAAAATCTACCAAACCATGCCCTAGGAGATTGCTTTAATCCATACAACGCCTTTTCTAATTTACAAACTTTATTTCCTGCTTGCTGATATCCAGGTGGATCCTCTATATAAATTTCTTCTTCAAGATCACCATGTAAAAAAGCATTTTTTACATCATATTGTAACATGTCTCATCCATGATTTACAGCAAGAGATAGAAGTATTCGTACTGTGTTCATCTTGGCAACATGCGCAAAGGTTTCAAGGTAATCAACTCCATATGTTTGAGTATATCCCTTAGCAACCAACCGTGCTTTGTACCTCTCGAGTGTTCCATCTGCTTTATACTTTACAGTATATATCCATCGACATCCTACAGCTTTCTTATCTTTAGGCATAGTAACCAACTCCCATGTTTTATTTTTTTCTAAAGCTTGCATTTCAAGATTCATTGCTTGCCTCCATTCTTCATGTTGTATTGCCTCCATATATGTTTTTGGAATATTTATCTGAGTAAGGTTAACCATAAAACTTCTGTACTGACTTGAGAGTTTGTCATATGATACAAAGTGAGACAATGATACAAAGTGAGACAATGGATATTGAGTACAAGTCCGTTTTCCCTTTCTTAAAGCAATCGGCAAATCCAGGTCTGACTCATCATTAGCAGATATTGTAATGTCTGACTCATCATTAGCAGATATTGTAATGTCTGACTCATCATTAGTAGATACTATAATGTCTGATTCATCATTGATTATTTTCTCGTCAATTTCAGTTACAGGGATATGTTCAGACTCTTGGACGTGCTTATCTTTTTCAGTGTTCCTTCTTGAATAAACCTGTAATGGTGTAGTAGTAGAAGGGTTAGATGGTCCTGGTAAGGTGTCTAAGGGTGGTGGTAAAGGATTTGATATAGGAAATGTGAGGTTGGGAATGGGCAAATCCTTATCTTCCAATAATAGTTCCTCCCCCTGAAGATAAGGTGAGGTAAAGAAGCTGGTGTCTTCATAAAAGGTAACATCAGCAGAGATGAAGAACCTTTTTGAAGGAGGATGATAGCATTTATATCCCTTTTGAGTGTTCGAGTATCCGACAAAAATACACTTGAGTGCTCGTGGATCAAGTTTACCTCGCTGATGACTGTGAACATGAACAAAGGCTACACAACCAAATACTCAAGGAGTCAAGTTATTTGTTGTTCGAAAATCAGGATAATATTTTGATAGGATATTCATAGGAGTTCTATGGTCTAGAGTARCAGATGGTAACCGATTGATTAAATAAGTGGATGTTAAYRCARCTTCCCCCCAGAAKGATTTAGGAACATTTCTTTGAAAAAGAATGGCACGTGTCACAGAAAGGATGTGACCAATTTTTCTTTCGGCCACTCCATTCTGTTGAGGAGTGTCCACACAAGACGACTCATGGATGACTCCATGTTTTTGAAAGAAGGATGTTAAGTTTTGATTGAAGTAATCTCGAGCATTGTCAGAACGGAATCGTTTGGGTTTCATTCCGAATTGGTTTTCTATCATATGAAAGAATGTTTGAATGGTAGAACCAACATCAGATTTTTGTTTTAAAAGATAAACCCATGAGACTCGAGTACAGTCATCAATGAATACAATAAACCAACGAAATTTGGAAACATTTGGAACATTGAAGGGACCCCACACATCAGTATGAATAAGAGAGAAGGGAACTGATATTCGTTTATTATTACTAGGGAAGGGTACACGCTTGTGTTTAGCGAATTCACAAACTTCACAGTGAAGTGACTCAAGATTAAGATTTTGGAATAAATCGGGAAACAATATTTTAAGAGTTCGAAATGAAGGATGTCCTAGTCTATAATGATTCAACAAAAGCTTACTTGAAGGATGACGAGTTTGTGAGGTGAAGGAAACTGGAACACTAGTCTGACCGACAAGTTCATTAAGATAATAAAGTCCATCTTTTTCATTAGCAAGTCCAATAATCTTCCCATTGCCCTGGTCCTGTAAAATACAAGAAGAATCAGAAAAAGTTACTCTGCAACCTAAATCTTTGATCAAATTCKTTACCGATATCAAATTAACAGTTAAACGTGGTATATGAAGCACATTCTTTAAAGTAATGTTTGAATTTATCTTGATGTCTCCTTGACCARCTACTGTTACCAAGGTACCRTMTGCTGTAGAAATTTTCTTATTGCTCGGACAAATACTGTAAGAGATAAAATGACAGCTACTATTCGTCATATGGTCTGTTGCACCAGAATCAATAATCCAGGTACAAAGTTTAGGCTGGGAAGTTGTACTCGTCAAAGTTACCGAACCTGTACCTTGACTAGGAGCATTATCCAAAGTTTTTAAGAAGCTCCTTAATTGTTTGATCTCATTTACGTCCAGGTTTTTTGTAATTTTGGACGACTGTGACATTGATACCAAGACTAAACTGCAACTCAAAAATGGAGATCCAAAATTGAAAAAACAGTACTGCACCGAACCGAAAGAGGGCTGAACCGAATCAAAAACAGTTGAATCGAACCAAATCTGACTGAAACGAACTGAAACCTGTCGAAACGATCCGACAATGAACTGAAAATCCGGACTGAAAAACGCTGAACGAGTCCAACAACGATTTGAACCGAGCCTAAAGGAGCCGAACTGGCTGGACCGAACCAAGTGAACCGAACCAGTTGAACCAGACTATCTAAACCGAACTGGACGAACTGGGTTGACTGGATCGGACGTAATAGCAAAGGACGACGGCGGCAACGGTGGCGGCGACGAATAACAGCGGTGACGGTGACCGTTGTCGGTGACGAAGGACGGCGAGACAAAACCCACGAACAGCACTCGAAAAACAGCAGCGCTGGCGAATCAGCAAACGGTGCCGGCGGCGGTTGGCGACAGTCGGCGGTTGTCGGCGGCGGTCGTCGGCGGCGGCGGCGGTCTTCGGCGGTACTACAGTGGGTTGGGTACAATGAACACTTGCAAAATAGTGTTCAAAACTTCAAACCCTAATGGGTACAAAATCCCAATGGACAAAAAACCCTAATTCCCACAAATATTTTAGAGGAAACTTGGCTCTGATACCATGTTAATAATAAGAAAAGAAAATAATTCTTCCTTAATTACTCCAAATSATTGATACAAGGCTATATAAATAGCAGTCACAAAGAAGAAACTAAAAAGAAATTCTTGTCTATTAGGATAAGGAAATACTTACCTATTAGGACAATAAAACCCTAACCTAAATAAAATAGGAAACCTTTCAAATAAAAAAAACTATAATTTAACAGTGTGTATATTTTTAGACTGACATCCAGTGTGTATAATACTTACAAACACAGAGTAAGGAAGAATTCAACTATTAAGATTTTATAAGTTACCGAGGTGGGACGGGAAGGGAGAAGGGGGAGGGAGAGGAGGGAGAATATGGAAAACAATTGAGCTTATAAAGAGATGGGAAGAAAATACTTAAAAAAAAAAAACAATCAAGAAGGCACAATGCAACATATCTTTGCTCATATAGTTACAAGTTCGACATCAAATTAAATTGCTCATATAGTTAAAAGTACAACATCAATTTTTTTTAATAAGATCCCAGAAACCTTTTTCATTGATATTATGAAAATTGAAAAGTACAACAGAAGGGGAAACTAACTAAAGCTCTCCAAGACTTAAGTACCTCTACGAAAAGCTACTTCAAAAGGTGTAGTTTCCAAAAGATCATATAACAAAGTTAATCATAAAACTAATTACAGTAAACTCAAGTTTGCTATAAATCTTCCTGGGTATACAGTTCTTTTCCTAACAAGATACAAATTTTTCATTGATTCAATGAAAAGTTAAAAGAACATGTTTGTGAAAGTACAGAAACAAACAGAAATTTAATTTTCAGAAACAAAAACAGGCCAATTAATATAAATATCACTGACAACAATTAACAAATAATTTAGAAAAAGAACACTATTGAGAGGCCTTGAGCTTGGCTAAGTCAAACTGCTCATTCCAAACTTTAAACTCGTCTTCAAAAATCCTTTGATTGCACTTGAACCAAACTTCAAAAATAATAGCTTCTAAAAAAGTTTTGTCTATCCCACCTTTTTTAGAGGAGAACTTTAACGTTGCAACAGAGAGGGTATGTGAACCCATCAATCTAAATTATATCAAAAAGTTCTCCAATAAGTTCGAACCGATAAAAATCAAATGTACCAAGACAATAATCCCTGTAACGAAGAGCAGCCAAAACCTAGGCTGTAGGAACCACCACACCACCAGCCTCCTTAGTCTTCTTCTCAGCAATCTTGGACACAAGCTTGGCCTTCACCAAACCTAAGTTGTAATCCACTGAATATGGAGTTGTCGAACGAAAATTCCCCAACCACTTAGATGCTTTCGTTGATTGGCAACTCGACCATGTAGAAAAATCCAATGGGTTTTTTTATAAGAAACCGAACTTTTCATTGAGAAAAATGAAAACAAAACAGACACACAAGGGCATAAAAAAATTCAGCCCTGGAGAAGGAAGCCAGACTAGAGAAAGGGCTTCCAATCCAAAAGAATATGACCTAACTGATAATTACAAAATATCTTCGAAATCCAATGTATAAAAATCTCTTCTAGAGAATAATTACAGAACAAAGAAGATAATAAGCGCCAAGAAGATGCTTAGATGGATGACTATTGATAGGAGGCTTGGTGGTCCTAATGGAGAATTGTCATGAATGTAAATACAGTCACACATTGATTATAAGTAGGAAAGATCCTTAGTATAAAAGAAAATAAGGATTAAGGACAACATCTTCAATGGTATAAAGTCTTTTTGATAAAATCCAAAAGTAAAACCACACGGGTCTAGACCCAACATAGATAATATCGTACCATTTTGTAAATATGGTGACTCGTCGTCCTAATAAGTGATCCAAGCTAGAGGTCTCTAATTCAAATTTTTACAATGTCATTGCCTCCCTAATTGATATTAAAAATTCATGTTTTGGGTTTCGTGAACCAAATTAATATTTGAGCATAAGAGTGAGGGAAGTATTAAGAGACCATATCTTATTTCGTTAGTTTAAGCTTTTGGATTTAGTGGTATTTTACAAGTTTAATCACAGTAATTTTGAGGTCTAGTAATAATTTAATAATTAGAACACAATAATTCAAGCATTTTATCATAACCAGAGGGTTAAGAGTATCAACTTGGATCGGAGAGTTGCAGCTAAAAACAAAATGAAAAACTGAATGTGCCAAGGTTAATATTGGAAGACTGGCTACAGAATGCAGTAAATAGAAATATAGTTTATATAACTCACTGTGCCATTCCAATCAGCATGGTAGACTTCTCCATACGACCCTATATATACAAAACATGAAATTAAAAGAAGGAAAAATGGAGATCTCCAGGAAATTAGAGGTAAACTATTTCAAAGGTTTAAACAATTGCAATAAGAGAGAGCAATTTATCAATAAGTTTGATCATGGAATGAAGCAATAAATATTTGATTTCCAACCCTATTCTCTGCCCCTATAATGTGTGTGTGATGGACAGAGATTCTGATAAGCCATACCGTACCTAGTCCAATTCTTTCACCAATAATAAGGTCTTCCCACTGGATTTCACATTCACCTACATCCACATCATCATAAACTTGCTCAAACCTATTATAACTTGGATCAATTGACAGGCTGGGACTTCCCGGATCCTTCAGTATCAAATTGGTCCCAACGGATCTGTCATATGTGAACTTTCTACGGTTATCAAATCTGATTAAATTATCGCGTTCATCAACAGTATTGACCATTTCATCCTGCATGTCTATACTTCCAGAATGTTCTCCATTGGGCTTTATGTTCTGTTCCTCAATCGAAGGTAAAATATTAGGCTTAACCATGGCAGATGTTGACTGTGAGTTCACATTAGATGAAGAACTTCCAACTTCAGCACTTCTAACTGATATACTCGAGCCAGTTGATGTTCCTGAACCACCAGGATTGACATTTTCAAAGACGGTAGAGCTGGCAGAAGAAGACAATGCCACATTTTGATCATTAGATCCACGACTAATTCTTGGAAAACGGCCCTCCATATAATCATATTCCTTTTTCTGGGGAACTGCATTGAAAGCATGCCGATTTTTCCACAATGGTACAGGGGGATGCCCAATAGTAGGTTTCTGGAGCTCCTCAGTTTTATTATCAGAGGATTTGTTATGTACGAAACTTTTTCCAGTTCCTTTTATTTGGAACGGATTAAGATCTGCAAACAGATTTTTGGAATCCTCGGAGCTTTGGCCAAACGGAACTACATTGACATTCAGTCTAACATTACTATCACCAGAATGGACCCCTTTGTACCATGAAGTTCCAGTACCTAACACGGGAAGATTTTCAAATTAATCGGTGAGTTATTCTGGTAGATAATGCAGAGATAACATAAATGTAACTGTATGCACCTGAGCTTGACGGCACAGATTCTGTCCTTCCATAGCCGGGTTTTCCATCCATCAGCAAGCCAGCCTCAGCTTCAAGGTTTTGACTGCTGCCTTCATCAAGTGATGACATTGGTTTTCCAGAAGAAATTCCAACATCATTGGAGGAATGGAGAGAAGGAATTTTGCTTATATTCGGGTTGTAAGGCTTCAAGGTAGTAGTATCCTTTGCACTTAATATATCTGCTGGTATAAGCGTTCCAGGAGCTGCCATTAGATCAACCAAAAACTCCCTGGAAGCAGAAATTGAATACTCACATCAATTGGTTTTAACAGAACTGCGCACAAAATGAGAGCTTTTGGACAACTTTATAAAACATTTTTATTTTACGTCTCTTTTAATAAGAAACAAGCTTTTCTCAGTTTCCTATTAAAAAAGAAAAAAAAAAAGATATATTTTAAGAAGGCGGAAATTAGATGTAGAATTTTGTAAACAAAGTTTGCATTGAGTTTTTTTTTTCTTTTTTCCTTTTAGACTTGTTATTAGTTTTCTTTTCTTTTTCTTTTTGTGGGGGGGGGGGAGGGATTTTCTCTCGATCCTCCTCCCTTTATGCTTGTTATTCTCTCGTTTTCCTGGGGGTGGATGAGGGGATCGGAAACACAAACATCATTAAAGATGAAAAGAAGAATATGGAAGTTGTATTAGATCCTCCATGTCAAAGGGAAGGTGCCATTCTCTGATAGACTAGCTTCCTCGCCAGTTTGTGATTTATCTTATTGGAAAGAATAAGAAAAACTCTCATAGGATTAGATAGATTATGAGGAGATGTCTACATATTGACGCATTTTAATGCTTCCCTTTAGGCACATTACTTAATTTTGTTTAGTAATTACACTTTTTTTTTTCGATATCCATATGTTTGGGTCAACTTGCATGCACCTCGACTAAACAAGAGACAACCTGTCCTACTACATTTTGTTGTCAATGAAACTCATAGGATATTAAATTCTAGGTAGGTGGCAACCATAGTTTAAACTCATTTCCTCTGAGCTCTTCACTATTTACATTGGCCTTTATTGACCACTAGGCCAACCAATAATAGTTTAATTATGTCTATTACCAAAAGTTGGAGTTACTTTGTAGTAAGTTATTCGTAGTCCCACTTTTGTTGTAGCCCTTTTTTTCTTACCTTCATTCCTCTTAATGAGGTTTGGTTTTTCCTTGAAAAAACATGAAAAGAAGGATGCAAAAGTAGGGCAAGATATTCTCCTTAAAGTCACGGACCCTTCCAATTGAATAGAACAATAAAAGAATAATCATAAAAGCTTTCATTCATAGTATAAGACGCTTATAAACACTAAAGATTTGAGAGACTTGATAACTTCTATTCTGTTCACTAAAAATATATATAAAGATATATATAGAAAAATGTACAAGATTAACCTAAAAAGAAGAAGGTATAAAGGACCAATATGCAAAATAGAAGAATTGCTAGATCCACCAAAATGTATTATGTTTGTAATCATGGTGACGTTTGAAGCATTAAGAAGACAATAGATTTCTTTGAATTTGGATAAAAACATCTATTCCTGGTTTCAAATTCCTCTCATGCTTTAACATTTAAGAACTAAAAATTAAAATGAAAAGAACAAGGATATACCTTTCATCCTCCAGCTTTATAATGTTGACAGCATCTTCTTCAACACCAGTATAGTGACTACCTTTAACAAGCCTACAAGGCATCTTGATACTGTCAGCTAACACCTATATCCAGGGAAGAAAGAAGTACGTTCTTTTAAGGCCAATAAAGCTTCTGTTCAAAATAACAATAATAATAATACAGCTTTAAATAATATATGTAAAACAATAAATTACCAAAACAGTCAATAAATTACCAAAACAGTATTCTCAGAACTTATCACTCAAAGACAATTTTATCTTCCTGAAACCTTATTCAGGGTTCTAAAACCGTCTACTCAGGGTTATAATAATTTAAGAAAGAAAACTGAACTTTTACTAGTTCTTCATATTGACAGTAAAACCACATGCTTCGTAACACTTAACAAGCAATCTTATGGAAGGATGCTCTAACATAAACCATGCCATGACCACTCGAGTCATAAGGTAACCTTCAATATAGATTGAGATGGATTGCATGATATTACAGATATTTAAGAGACATTTGCAACTACCAACCTTGAAAAGCAATGCACGATGTCTTGAGAGGCCAATATTAATGGAACCAATAGGCAGTACACTGGTGTGAAGAGAAGTCCTCAACTCTGTGCTTCTTTCCATCCACCTTGCAAGCATAAAATTGGCATCCTTAACAGGTCCGCCCATGTGTCCCATAACAAGCTCGGCAAGCCTCTGAACCAAAACTCTGACCTCGGTGCCAGGGCAATCTGCAATACATTGAGCAATTTGCACTAGCTCTTCTAGTGCAGGATCAACAGTCATATTGACCATCACGACTTCAAAGCCAGAACTACCAAAGCTTGCCTCAATATCAGATAGAGATGGGATTTTTCCTTGGACTGCTGAATCCGTAGAGAGGACATCATAAAACCCATTGACCACTTTTTCTTCATAGTCAAGCAGATTGTATTCCTTAGAACGCAATACAACTAATATTAGTGAGACTGAATAGTCCTACAGCGTATAGTAGCCAGAAAAAAGAATACCAAAGCAATGTGGAAAGGGAAACATCTAACAAGGTTGTGGCAAGTCCAGCTCCATCAGCGTATATTTTACAAAATATTGATGCAGCACCTACCTCCTAGACGACTCAGTGTCACAAGCATAAGGAATAACTAGTATTATTAAACATAAATAATTTAAAACAATTAATTTCTCACTTTTACTTGCTTATTTTTTGTTATATATAAGAAATTGAACTTTCATAGAGAGAAATGGAAAAGTATACAAGGGCATATAAAAAAACAACTTGATAAGAGGACATCACCTAGAAAAAATGGCTCCAATCCAAAAAGAATAATACCTAACTAATAATTACAAAAAGCTTTAGAAGCTAACCCCAAGTATTAAATCTAACAAAATCTCAAATATACTCTCTGGATCCCTCCACTCCCTAAAAATTATGTTGTTTCTCTGAAGCCAAATGTCCCATAAAGTAGCCAAGAAACAAGCCTGCCATAAAAACTTTCCTCAATCCCGAGAGGGAAAATAACACACACTTTATCATCACCCTACAATTCCTATTATGAGCCGAAGACACCCCAAAGCAGTCTGCTTCGTTAAAACTTCTCTTACGTATTTACTTGCAAAGGGGGCATGTTTCTTTCCCAGGCCATGAACCAAAAAACTGTGTGATTAGTTGCTGCCTGATGGTTTTACGTTCAAAATATTTTTTTTTCTTTTTTATTTTTAATGAGAAACCGAACTTTTCATTAACAAAAATGAGAAAGGAAAAAAGACAAAATGCACAAGGGCATACAGAAAAATTAACCCAAATAAAAGAGGTCCATCTAAAGGAAGGGGCTCCAATCCAAAACGACAATACCTAGCTGGTAATCACAAAAAAGGTTAACTTCAAAACCGACCCTCACCGAGTAGTACTAATTCTAATAATCTCGCAAACACACTCCCTCTCTCCACCTCTAAAGATTATATTATTCAGCTCAATCCAAATTTCCCACAAAATAGCAAAACAATCCTGACAAATGAAAATCCCAAGCACGATGCAACCTAATAATGTAGGGAAAGAAAAAAGAAATATAAAAAATTCTCGTTTACCAAAAAAGATGCACTGGAAATCAAAATCCCTCTCTCTTTCAACTTACTATGTTTATAATGTAAAATCAATACAGTGCCCAAATAACCCCTAGTTCAATGGGATCAGATACTATTAATCAGTAGCGTAAATCATGAATCTTGATCTCAATAATATTGTTTAATTTTATTAAAGCTAAGCACTAATTGTAACTACCAAAACAACAATAATCTCACCCAATATTGCCTCGAGAGCGCCTCAGCTGCATCTCCCTGGTCCCTGGCAGTGGAGTCAAGGCTATGATTTCCCAAGCTCAAAAGCGTGGCAGCTCGAATTTGATCCTTCTCCGGATCATCCCGGAAGTCCGAATTGGAGGCGCTAATAGCTAGGGCAAGCTGAACCTGATACTCCTCCTCGGAAGAAAAGTAATCAGAGCGATTGGGAGGCACCGGAGCCGGAGTGGTGCTTCCACCCCCTGGAGACGGTGACGACGATGGACTGGACGGAGAGTCGCCGGAGGTGTGGGCGGCGGGAGGAGGCCGATTATCGTTGGAAACACATGATGAGGACGGTGCAGGGGACGGATTCTCGTTGGACCGATTGGGGTCGTGGTTGCTTCCTATGTGGAACTTCTTGAAAATGTGTTTCATCCCTCTTCTCCAATTTCTCTCTCCCCCTATACTTTCCCTCACTTTCACTGAGTTCACCAGCTCTGTGAACTTCCACTTTCTCTCTCTAAAACCACAGATTCTGCCTGCCTCTCTCTCTTCCTCCAACCTCGCCTCTAAATTCTCTCTCCTTGTTTCTCGCTCCTCTCTCTCTCTCTCTCTCGCTTCGTTCTTGCTGTTCTTGGTTCCGACGGTCAGAGGAAATAAGTTGGGAGGGAAAATTAATTAACGCGTGAAGAAATACGCACCCAAATACATGTCTTTTTGCACACACTCGTCTTTCTGTCCGTAAATGTGGGTGCAGTGAGTTGTTTTATAAAGGGAGGGGGAAGGGGAGTGGAAATTACAGAATTGACATCCAATTAATCAACGGACGCGATTTGACTGTTCCCTTACTGGCGGTTACGGCCCAATCACAAAGTCTGCCTGGGTCAAAATCATATATCCACTCTTGTGTGCGAAAATTGGCTGAAATTTTAGCAAGAATGGGTGAGCTAGAGTGAGATATTAGTAATGATATAATTTAGATGGGGGCAATGGTATGAATGGCCAAAAGAAATAATTTGTTCTTTTGAGCGTTTGGGTCAGCGGCATCGAGAAGTACGTAGGAATTGTCTTAAGATAGATGGTCATCATGGATTTGAACCGATTCCCTCTCATTTTAATTCTACCTCATTTGGACTAATGGGTTGTTTGAAATAATTTGTTTTAAAAAGATGGCTAAAATTTACCCCTAACATAAAACATAGAATTTGTTAACTAAAAAAATCATGGAACATATAATTGTAGGAAGATGAAGATTCAAATTTAAAATTAAACCAATTCAAATTCAATATTAAGCAAACAATATTCAAATTCATAACTTAACACAAAAATAGTAGATTAATAATAGCTTATTTGAATTTTTCAAAAAAAAATAATAATAATAATAGCTTATTTGAATTTGATATTTTGTAGTTTAAAATTTGGAAAAAAACCACCTCATTTTCTTTTAAAAAATAAATGAGATCAGGAGTATTTTAAAACCACTAAAAGTTTAATTAAAGAAGTAGTAGAATTAGAAAATTTAAAAACTGACACGCGAATTCAAATCGTGAACTTCCTTCGAACAATATCTCATAATGAAGAAAGAATGTAGGGACTATGTATACCTAAACAATAGAACATTTATAAGGATAAGAAGATGCAAATGAGCAAATATGCTAACAAGTATATGGTGTAAGCTTTGTAGAAACTGATGGTGTGGTGTGGTTAGGTTTGTTCTTCGAAGATTTTGGGTCGAAGATGATAGTTTTGGTTCGCACGTTAGTTAAAAATGAGGTTAAATGGTTATCTAACGTTAATTAAAGACCTTTTCAATCATTAGTGATTTTTGTGGAAGTTTAGATAAAAACGCCATGAAAAAAACCACAATACAAACATACAACATATGATTACCTAATTTTGTGGAGATTTTGTTAATGGTATATGAAAATATAGGACCCACAATTTATAATGTCAGAGATTTTTTTAATATCTTTTGGTTTTTAAATAAATAAAATTTTAAATCTTAGTTTTTGATTAGTTTTTTTAGCAAGAACACAAACTTTATTAATAAAAACCACAATGGGTAACCAATGAGCAGTGAAAATTGTTATTCACTCAAAACAAACATGGGGAAAATCCCTAATCCAGCACGTTGAACTATAAGAATATAAAGCCTTCTTCGACAAATCATCTACTTGGAAATTCAAGATACGTCGGATATGCAAAAACTATTGGTAAATATACACTGTATATATATAAGCTATGTAATACTGGCAATAGATTACAATATAACTGGTTACAAACAATGATGGATCTTGACAACTTGATGAATACCAAAAATTTGATAAAAATAGTTGAGGCAGGCTTCAATAGCGCTGACACGAAGACAATTATTTACTCTACACAAGTTGCTAGCAGACTATAGGGATCGTCTCAGCAGAATACAATGACTAACTCCGGTAGAACAGCAACCTCAAACTTTTCGGATCTGACAGAACTCTTAGATACTTGCTCTCAACATAAACAAGAAAAAGAACTCAAAAGAAGAGAGAACTCTTGTGAGAGGAGGAGTAACTCAAATGAGAATTGCTTGACGTCTCAAATGAGGAAAACTACAACTATATATAATTGTTCAAAACAAGTAACATCTTACAAGCATCTTTAACACATATAAAGTTACAAATATGTAACTTTGTAACTTTAACAAAATAAAGGGAAAAACTCCTTATTTAAACATATAACTTCAATTTTAGTAAAATGAAGAAACATAACAACTAAAGAAATAAATAAACAATTGATACAAAATAAAACAAAATTCACAACGTATATGTTGAATTAAAACTTACAAATTTAATTTTCGGATATTAAATTTGTAATATACAATTGCTTATCAATATTTCAAATTTCACTTTCTTTCCCACTATAAAAATCCAACAATCCCCCACATGAAAGAAAGTGAGACAGACAACACAAAAATCAAAACGCTGAGAGCAAATAGATAAGTTATGCATGAGGAGAGGTGTCTTTTGGACTTGAACCTTCCTGATATGAACCAAAGTGTCTTAGTGCTCAAAGATTTATAAGAAGATGTTGAGAATCCTATGTCCAAGTTGACAACAAATTGGAGTTGAGATTTTATGATTGAATGAAAGTTGCTATTTTGCTTCAAAAATCTATAACTTGTTTTTCTTTGCAATTCTTGAGTGTTAGATTTGCATGATAGAGTCATTCAAGTAGCCTTGATCATGTTATCTTGTGGAGTGGTTCAAATCTTGAGTTTAGAAACAAGTTTTCTCTACTCTTGATCTTGATCTTGATCATCAAGGTAAATTCGTTCTAACTTCTTCCTTGGGTTAAAATCATCTTGATTTGGGGGTTTTAGCATTTGTGATCTAGGGGTTTGCATAACCATAAGAGTTCTTAGATCCAATTGGCTATTGTTTTCTTATCACTTCCTTGGTGAATATTTATCAAATTTACCGAAGAAATAGCTCTGAAACTATCATTCTCGTGATAAATTGAGACAACAAATATCACACATAACTTATCGTGTATCTTTGAGTTCTATACAGTTGAGTCCATTTTGGTTCTGGACAAGTGAATGGATTGGATCCCCCAGCGAAAGCGTGCGAACACGTGTGCTTCGAACTCGTTTTAGAATTACAACAAAGAAAAGACATAAGCATGAGTAAAAGGAAATTAGTGATACATACCTTTGAAGACACATCCTCAATGTAGACATCAACATCACCAAAAAGTCTTCATCGCTATCCTTTGGATATTGAGAACTCGTTTTATAGGAACTGTCTTACAATTGAAAGGGAAACTGAGAGATTGAGAGACAGAATTTCTCGTTGGAGTTTCGGAAACTCAATCAACCAATGTTCGGGAGGCAGAAAAGAAATGGGAGAACCTCCCTTTTATAGAGAATGAGGAGTGAGGGTAAAGTCACTACTTCTCTACTTCCCACCATTAATAGGGGAAGTGGGAGGTTTTCCTCTCATTTTCTTTTTTCTTTTTTTTTTCTTTTACTTTAATTAAAATAATAATAATTAAAATTAATTTAATTAATTACAAAAAAATTATTATTTTAATTTAACCAAATTAATATATCTCATTCATTTAATTAAATTATATTTAATTAAATTAAATTTAAATTAATCAACTATATTAGAATCAAGTTCTAATGTCCATCTCTCTCGTAATTTTAAATCCAATTAAAAATTAAACTTTATATTATAATATATCAACATACATTATATTAATTGCAATTAACCTTAATTCCCTTTAACGAAATTGAACAATTCAAATTCTTTTCAAGACTAAATGTTCTAACTATCCTTTTACGAGTTAGTAAGAGGACCAAATGATCATACAGATCAGAAGCTACATACGAGATTAATTAATTAAACTCATTTACCAAATTAATCAACATTCGTTAACTGTCGGTCACTCCACTAAAGACCTACAGCTGCACTCTTCTCACTGTAGAATATTTTGTGTCCACAGATTTTGACCATTAATGGTAAGTCAATCCTTCACGAGTGTTCATAACTACAACTGGGTCAAATTATTGTTTTACCCCTATATTATATCTTGTACCCTAAGTACTGATGATCCTCTAATGAACAACCCGGTTATGGTCAAACCAATAACCGGAAGTCCCTCTCGAGTCAGTGAGAGGGTGGGGCCCCTTGTTCAAGTCCCGGAATCAACACTTAAGAGAACACTCATATACGTACCCTAAAGTCGGGAAGGAGTGAATTTCATCTTGTGTAGTTATGTTCCCAGCTCCCCACTCGATCTCGTCCCCAAATGGTAGGAATATTGAGTTGGCGACTCGGGCCACTCTCACCCATACAAATCAAAGGATGAGCGCTAATAGGTAGGGGTCCATAACTCACTCAAGATTGAGATCGAGTTACCCGGTCATCCTATTGAAATATTAATTTATTAGCTAACGGTGTTACAGTTAAAGATTAATTATTTCATGGTCCGGTCTTATACAAACTTATTGTATAGGATACCCCTACTCGCATGTCTCCATACGAACGACCTGGATCAAGTCATTTGTTACTATTACAAAATGGGTCGTATCCATAGTGTTACCAGGATAAGGTACTCAACCTTATCTATCTACTATAGACCCTTTAGGTTATTGCTGGAACATTATCCACCTGTATATCGAATATATACTGTATATATATACACTTTATATCAAATATATACGTTGGATATAAAATATATACTGTATATCTGTTATATACTGTTCCAGTTACATGACATAACCTTGGATGTTAGTTTATTGGATTTGGGTTAATGTAATTCTATGAGAAACATCAATAACAACTTTATTGAATAAATATTTGTTTTATGTTTACAAACCACGAATTTAGAGCATAAAACCCAACAACAAGCTTCTGAATTCATGAGAACTTTAGAAAACATAAGTCATTTGAAAAGTTCTCATAGAACTGACCAAATTCTTCTCTCACATAGGTGATATTGACTAAGAGTATTCTGTCACTGTCCCTCTTGTAATCAAGATATATCAATATGACCTTAACATCAACAGATCACACACTTAATCATGTAACATCATAAAAATGAAAAGAAACTATAAGTTACTTAGTGTGTCAACTATAAATTATCCTGCCAGTTTGTCTATTGAACCTAGATCTTGGAATCTCCAATCAACTAGGTTAGGTTACCACCAGATACTTCATTGTATAGGTTTTAATCTCATTTCGCTCGATGTATATGCAACTTGCTCTCTTGATCAACCTTTTGTCAAAGGATCTGCAACATTCTCTTTTGATTTTACATAACAATGTAAATTATTCCATTAGAGAGCAATTGCCTGATTGAATTATGCCTGCGTCTTATACGTTTTAACTTCCCCTTGTAGACATTATTCTTAGCTCTCATTGAAGCTGCTAAGCTGTCACAATAAATACATATGACACTTACAGGCTTTGGCCATAATGGCACATCTTCAAGAAAATTTTGAAGTCATTCTTCTTCTTTTCCAGCTTTATCAAGAGCTATAAACTATGATTCCATAGTATATTGCGATATACACTTTGTTTTGAAGATTTCAATAACACAGCTGCTCTACCTAAGGTAAATATATACACAATGGTTGACTTAGTTTCCATGCTATTAGAATCCAGTTAGCATCACTAAATCCTTCCAATACATATGGATATTTCGTATTATGCAATCCTTAGTCTAAAATGTACTTCAAGTACTTTAAAACTCTGACAAATGCATTCTAATGATCATGCCCAAGATTGCTAGTGCATCTTGCCAATCTTCCTACTAAATAGGCAATATCAAGTCTTGTACAATTCATTATGTACATTAAACTACCCACAACTTTAGAGTATTCTAGAGATGATACACCTTCATCATTATTCTTCTTTAATTTACAATTTTGATCAAATGGAGTAACTACCGACTTACTCTCAAAATGACCAAATTTTCTTAACACTTTCTCTATGTAATGAGACTGAGAAAGTATACATCCACTTTGATTTCTCATTATTTTAATTCCAAGGATAATATAAGCAAGACCAAGGTCTTTCATATCAAAGTTGGAATTCAACATCCTTTTAGTGGAATCAATGAC
The DNA here is from genome assembly GCF_001995035.1 of Momordica charantia. The sequence continues at coordinate 442,212 of NW_019104627.1, forward strand.
ACTTCTAGTTGTACCCGTTATCAATATATCATCCACATATAAACAAACAATGACGCAATCTTGATCTATGATTTTAACATAGACACATTTGTCACATTCATTTATCTTAAATCTATTATATAACAAAGTGTGATCAAACTTCTCATGCCATTGTTTAGGTACTTGTTTCAACCCATAAAGAGACTTGACAGATTTACAAACTTTATTTTCAAGTCCTTTTACAACAAACCCTTTAGGTTGTTCCATATAGATTTCGTCATCAAAATCTCCATTTGAAAATGTAGTTTTTACCTCCATTTGGTGTATTTTCAAATTTCGTAAAGATGCTATAGCAATCACTAATAGAAATTTTGATTATCGTGACATTTTTTAAGCGTAAAAAAATCATTGCGTGACGTTTTTTACGACATCACCTATGCGCCCATCACGAAAGGTATTCTTGAAACGTCACGAAAAGTAACATTCATAACGGTTTAAAAATGTCATGCAAAATATAGGTTTTCATGACGATTTTTAAACGTCAAGAAAAATTATTTCATGACGTTTTTAAACCGTTACGAATGTTACTTTTCGTGACGTTTAGAAAACATCACATAAAATGAGCTATCATGACAGAATTAGAATTTGTTACGGTTAAAACACGTCACGAAACTAGAATTCGTAGTTAAAAAAGGTCACGTGACAATTTTTGTGACGTTTTTTAAACGTCACAAAAAATGATTTCGTGACATTTTAAAAACATCATAAAAAAAGATTTTGTGACATTTTAAAAACATCATAAAAATTAGATTTCGTGACGACCAGAAAACGTCACAAAAGATGGATTTGATGTTGTTAGCAGACGTCATGGAATACGAATTTTATGTCATTAAATTGTTCATCAACATAGCGAATACATGAATTTATATAACAAAGTTGAAATCATATAGGAACAAAGTATTATACAATTTGCTATTACAATATTCTTTACATATACCATATATAAATTACTACAAGTACAAAGTACAGAATGAAATATGTCTCACACAACAACCCAACAAAGAAGCTCATTCATCAATTAGTTGCACTCCTAATTGTTCACTTATTTGAGTTAGTTGAAAGACCTAATGAAAAAAACAATACCCAAGTTAGATAAATAAATAATCAATAAATAAAAACGAAGTCATTTATAAAAGAACAAGTTCTATTTATTCGAGGGTGCAAAGGGTCTAGATGATAACTAGATATTCCATATTGTACAAAATTCAGAAATTAACATTTTGAAATAAACCTAACACAATGAGCTAACAAAGATCCCAACAGAACATAAGCAACTGAAATAACTAATATGATGACACTTTCTCTTTTACATCCTTTAGTAATATAGCACGAAATATCAGTAATCAATATAGCACAAACTAGTATATCACAAGAATTGAAAACAATCATCATCTAATGAGAATATCAATAATCAATATTCTAAACTTTTTTGTGAACTTACTCAATAATTGAAGGGATTGAATCCCGCAGCGGAAGCGCGCGAACGCGTGTACTTCGATCTTGTTTTAGAATTACAACAAAGAAAATACATAGCATGAGTAAAAGAAAGTTAGTGATACATACCTTTGAAAACACATCTTCAATGTAGACACCAACGCCACCACAAAATCTTCCTCGCTATCCTCTGGATATTAAGAGCTCGATTTGTGGGAACCGTCTTATAATTGAAAGGAAAATGAAGAGATCGAGAAAGAGATTTCTCGTTTGGAGTTTCAGAAACAACATGTTGAGTTTCGAAAACTCAACAACCGTGTGACCGAGATCAAAGGAATGGGAGAACCTCCCTTTTTATAAGGGAGGAAGAGTGGTGGGGAAGCCCCAACTTCCCCACTCACCACTTCCCACTTCTCACCATTAATGGTCGGAAAGGTGTTTTCCTCTTTTTTTCCTCTTTTTTTCTTTTATTTTAATTAAAACAATTTTAATTAAAATAATAATTAATTTAATTTAATTAATTACAAAAAAAGAATATTAATTCAATTTAATTTAACCAAATTAATATATCTCATTAATTTAATTAAATCATATTTAATTAAAGTAAACTTAAATTAATCAACAATATTATAATCAAATTCTAATATCCATCTCTCTCATAATTTTGAATCCAATTCAAAATTAATTTTATATTATAATGTATCAACATACATTCTATTAATTGCATCTCATACAATTAACCTTAATTCCCTTTAACTAATTTGAATAATTCAGATTATTTTTGAGACTAAATGTTCTTAACTATCCTTTACGAGCTAGCAAGGGGACCTAACGGACCTACAGATCGGAAGTTGCAATGATACAAGATTAATTTATTAAACTCATTAACCATATTAATCAACATTCGTTAATTGTCGGTCATTCCACTAAATACCCACAGTTGCACCCTTCTCACTGTAGAATATTTTGCGTCAATGGATTTTGACCATTGACGGTAAGTTAATCCTTGCACGAGTGTTCGTTAGCACAATTGGGTCAAATTACCGTTTTACTCCTATGTTACATCTTGTACCTTAAGTACCGCTGATCCTCTAATGAACAACTCGGTTATGGTCCAACCAATAACCGGAAGTCCCTCTCGGGCCAATGAGAGGGTGGGGCCTCTTGTTCAAGTCCCGGAGTCAACACTTAAGAGAACACTCATCTACTTAATTACCCTAAAGTCGGGAAGGAGTGAATTCCATCTTGTGTAGTTATTTTCCTAGATCCTCACTCGGTCTCATCCCCAAAATGGTAGGAATATTGATTCGACGACTCGGGCCACTCTCACCCATACAAATCAAAGGATGAGCCCTAATAGGTAGGAGTTCATAACTCACTCAATATTGAGATCGAGTTACCGGTCATCCTATTGAAATATTAATCTATTAGCTAACGATGTTATAGCTAAAGATTAATTATTTCGTGGTCTGGTCTTAAACTAATTCATTGTATAGGATACTCCCACTCGCATGTCTCCACATGAACGACGTGGATCAAGTGATTTGTAACTATTACAAAGTGGGTCGTATCCATAGAGTTACCAGGATAAGGTACCCAATGTTATCCATATACTATAGACTCTTTAGGTTACTACTGGAACATTATCCATCTGTATATCGAATATATATTGTGTATATATACACTGTATATCAAATATATACGCTGTATATTAAATATATACTGTATATCTGTTATTTATTGTTCCAGTTACATGACATAACCTAGGATGTTAGTTTATTGAATTTGGGTTAATGCAATTCGAAGAGAAACATCAATAACAACTTTATTGAATGAATATTTATTTTATGTTTACAAACTACGAGTTTAGAGCATAAAACCCAACAATAATTTGATAAATGTGGTAATTCAGATATAGTTACAACATATAACAAGATCAATTCAAATTTATTTAAGATTTTCATGCTACATTATGAAAAATGACCACAACAGTTAATAGTTTATCTTTGTTATAGTGGATTTAAGATTGAAATGGCAAGAACAAACTTAAGCTCTTCGGGATGCGCCATGACAACATAAAGAAACTAGACAAATTCTCATTTGTAATGTCAAACTTGTAATTTTTATTACCTGTTCTGACATATAATGTAATGATAATCAAGTTACAAAGATCAATTTTCTTAATGGACTGCAATAAGTACCAATATTTTGAATAGGAGGATTAATAAAATAAAAGAAATATACCTCCCCAAACTCCCCACATTTTGCATACATAAGACCAAATTGTTAGCCACATAAATATCAAACTCAAAACTAATAACTAAAACAATCCCATGAATTTGCTTCCCCAATTCCAAGTTCCTCATCAAAATGATATGCTTTTAAAAAACTATGAGAAGTGGACTCATTGCCCTTCACTCCCGACTAATCTATAATTCTAATATTCCATGAAAATGACAATAAGATTTGAGCATGACAAGACCAACAGTATAATCAGTAATCAAAAACAAAATTCAATTATTATATTTAGATTAACTCTTAAGAGGTTTTCATGTAAGGTGACTAATAAATTTATTAAATAAACACAAAAGTAAAGATGATGTTTAATATATATATATATATATATATATATATATATATATAGAAGATACTGTATCATAGATAAAAAATGAAGCAGAATTACAAGATCAATCACCAAATTCACTTAATTAGTCGGATTTAGGGCGTTTAAGAGTTATCTCATATAAGGGAGGTTGACAAACCCACTAAAAGAACTCTATAGAGATATTTAATACAAAGATTGATGCACCATTGAGACAGTAGATAAACACCTCATCAAAATCAGTAATGGAAAGAAGAACAAATATTAAATTCATTTATTTTCAGATGACCTAGAAGAATCTTTTAACAATTCACATAACTTATCTATCAACATGGGTTTGTCGAAGAGGATCTAGAGCAACGTGAGTTCGTGGAAGAAGATCTGCAGAAATATGAGCTCACTGAAATGGAATTATAAAAAACTCACTAATACTCAAAAACCCAACATTCAACTCATAATAAATGAGGGAGAAAAAATATAGAATTATAAAGAACTCACCTATGATCTAACATTTAGTTTATCAAACTAAGTCAACATGTAGAGAAACCACAAACTACATATTGAACATAGATGTTTTCTTGACAAAGACAAATTGCATCCAATAATATTCATAGAAACCAATAATCTTATACACAAAGTAACATTTAAAACATAACTAACAACATACAGGAGAAATTTTAAGAGGAATTTATGTACTTGCATTATACAAAAAAACAAATAAAGTTGGAGGTAGCTTACCACGAGGACATATTGCTGATGGTCCCTTACTAATAGGAAAACAACTATCAGCAACTCTCTGTTAAATAACTTATAAAATGGTGCCATTATGAAAAATGCAAGATATGAAATTAGCAAAGAAGTTTGTACACCATAAACACATGATTCCATTTAGATTTACCTGACTTCATATCCTATCCATCTTCAGGTCATAATGCAGTGTCTCACATAAATCATCTAAACACTTGTCGTGGCTCTTTCATTTACTAATGTCTAGTAGCATGGGTGAACAACAACAATCAAAATCATAAATGAATCAAGGATAAATAAACAACAAAGTAAAAAAAAAATGCACTATAGTTGCTTGAGGGGAATAAAGATTTTGACATAAATCTACCTATCACTCATGAAAATGGATCAAATCTATGTTCAACGTTACTCTCTCTTAAATGGTTATTTTCTCATGGTTCTACTTTATTTTCTATTTGAACGAATCCTACTCCAAACTCATGCTCTTCAACTTTGCATTCAAACTTAAACTATATAAACAAGTGACATTAAAATATGAATTTATTATTAGAAATCAATTATAAGGGGGTTCGAAGGGCTTGTTACTGCAAAATCGATTGGTTTAGATGTGGGTACCTTAGATCTCACTTAAATAGGTGTGGGTAGCGTAAATCAGGCTTCAAACGGATGTGGGTAATCGCCGAACACCCGGAAAACAATGTTGTTTGTGTTTTACAGCAGTAGTACGTGCCGAATTTGTTCAATAAAGTCGCCGGTCGTCGCAAGGGTGCGAGTCACCTAAACAAAGCAACTACGGGTCGTGGACTACCGCTAATCAGCCGAGACGTTGCCTAACACTGCTGCAATACCCTCAATCAATGCAACTCAGTGTTGCATGCCTCCGGA
>NW_019104627.1:454245-481355 GCF_001995035.1 Momordica charantia
AAAAAAGAAAAAAAGAAAAAGAAGATCAGTGACTTCGTTGAGAAGGTTTGGAAAAAAAACGGAAATCAGAAGGAATGAAGCAAGTAGTTCAACGAAACTTGCAGCTTAATATTAAATGAAGCAAGCAGCTCAATATTAATTAAAGCAAGCAGGTTAATTTTTTTTATAGGATCTGTTTTTTATGGATTTACTTATGAATATTATGAAGCAGCTGAAGCAAGTACGAGAAGTTAAGTAGTTGAAATTTTTGATATTCCAAATCAATTTACAAGATCAAACTTTATGAATCATTCAACTTTTTGACTTCTAGTGTTACGAAGGATATATCTTGTCATTTTTATTTTGGATTTTGGGAGAAATTATGAGTTTCATTGCATCCTAATTTTTCATTGTTTCCTTGTTAATTTTACCTAAATATTCTTGTCTAGTTGTTTGCTCGTTTTGTTCATCTTGCATAATTCTTTGGATTTTGAGTCTTTGATTATTTATTCCATATATCTTATTTTCATTGTTTTCTATTCTAGTTTGTTGGATCTTGAATATTAGGTTCTTGATTCTTAGTTTTTTATTTCGTGGGTTCTACTTGTTTCTTACTTAAGTTTGACACTTTGTAATCATTCCTATTTGAATTGTTACTTATTTGCTTCATTAGCTTCTTGGTTGCAAACTCTTTGATCATCACCCTATACTTGAGAGAGATTGTATCCTTGTGAGAGAGCATCCTTTTGAGCGGAAACACGAGCGAACCACGTCCATTAAGTGAACACGTGAGGGACTGAATTGTTAGGTCCACTTTTCTTTAATTGTTTTCTCTTTTGCAGCAATGTCAAACTTAGGAGATAGACCTACTAGTGGAGATGTAGAAGGGATGGAACCACAAGAACAACTACTTGAGAGAGTCATGCAAAATGTGGAGACCATGATCAATGAGAGGTTAGATAGGATGGAGCAAAGACTTCAACTATGGATAGACCTCAAGGAAGAAGGCGGCCTGAAGAAGTTTTGGAGGAGGAAGAAGACTTAGGGCAAGAAGATGAAGACGAGGAGCCGGAGGTTGCAGTTGTTAGCTTTTTGGCCCTTAATCTCAGTTAATTAATTTAATTACTTAGTGTTTTGATGATAACAAACACACTTAGTATTAATTGTTTTTGGTGTATAAAAATTATTGTTATAAAACATAAATTTATTATGAGCTCCAATAGTATTATATGATTTACTGATAATATATATTTTATTTATTGATAATTTTAGTGTTTTAAAGTGTTCACAGCGTAGAGCTCAATACGATGATTCCAACGAATTTTGAATTACCCAAATTGGAGCTCAAACGAAGAAATTATGATCGAAAGAAGTTAGAAGAGATGAATCCACTAAGTGGTACAACGAAATGTTGACATGTGGCATGATATTAAAAAAAAAGAAAAAAATGAGAAAAAAACAAAGTTACCGTTGAAGGTAACTTAAAAGAAAAACAAAAAAAATAAAAAGTAAATATATATATATATATGTCATATCACATTAAATGCATATTTGTTTTTTAAAAAAATTATATATATTATATTATATTATATATATATATAGCCGTTTGACATCCATATATAATATTTTATTATTATTATTATTTTATTCCATTAAATCTCAACATTTCATCTTTAATCATTTGAATCTAATGGTCCAAATTGATTTTGGTTTCAAATCAATTTCAATCTTTTTTCCCTTATTTAATCAACTCTTCTTCTCTCAAAATTTCAACAATTTTCCTCTCCAATTTTCTTTTCAATCCCTTCCTGTTCATCTCTCCAAAATTTCAAAGGTTATTCTAATTTCTTGTGAGAGAAATTTTTTTATTTGAGAGATATTAGTGCTTCCAATTTTATTTCTCTTAACCATTTGAAGGCTTTTATTTGTAAGAATTTTTCTTACAAATTTGTGTGTAAAAATTTGTATATCTACTCTTTGAGAGAGTTTGTAAGTTTGTTCTCAAATTTCCATATTCTTTGTAAGGGTTGCTCTTGAGCCCGAAAAATAGCATTTATAACGGTTTGATCTTGAACCGTGGAAAGGATCAGATTTCTTCTTGCTTCCGAAAAAAAAGCTTCATACCGGTTTGAACCCTACCGTGGAAAGAGTCAAAGTTTCTTAATCGAATACCCAAGAGGCGCTTGGGGAGTGGAGTAGGCCGATTGTTGCCGAACCACTATAAAATTTCCGGTCTCATTTTCTCTAACCTTACGCTATTTAATTTTTGCAATTAATTTTCTTTATTACAAATTGCGTGAAATTAATTGTTTGAATTTGTTATTCATGTTTATGGTCAAATATTTATATTTGAATTATTTGGTTGGTGAAATTAATTAGGGTGTTTGTATTTCAAATTTGTTATTTAATTTTGTGTTAAAATCATTTGTTCATAAAAAATTTACATAATTGTTTAAATTAGGCTCACCGTAGTAAAAAGTTCAAAAAGCTTCATGTAACCATATTCACCTCCCTCTAGGATTGTCATACCGATCCAACAATTGGTATCAGAGCTCAGTTTCGCTCTTCTACAAAAATTATTTTTCAAATTTTATCTCGATAAAAGTATCTTGTTGAAGAAGAAAATGAGGATCTCAAATCTCTAGCATGCGAATTAAAAATTGATTTGAATGATTTGAGAAATAAGAATGAGAAAATGAAATCTTTTTCATTGGAACTAAATGATAAGATTGCTAGTTTGAAAAGTGAAATTGTTATGTTGGAAACTAGCCATACATCTTTGGAGAAAGAGAAAATTTCCTTTATTGACAAAATTAAATTTCTTGAATGTTATAATTGTGAGAAAAATGATCTTTTGCATGTGCTTGAAGAAAATGAATTGCTTGCTAGTAAAGAGATTGAAATTGCAAATTAATCTATTAGGAAGTTGACAATAGGTGCTCAAAGGTTAGATAAAATAATTGAAGTAGGCAAACCTTTTGGTGATAAAAGAGGTTTAGGCTATATAGATGAATGTTCTACTCCTTCAAGTTCTAAAATTATCTTTGTTAAAGTATGTCTTATTGTGTCTAAGCTTAATATGCCTAAGGTTGTGTGTATGAATGCTAAATCTAGTTTTGTACCTAGAATTAATTAGTTTTGGCTTTTTGGCCCTTAATCTCTGTTAATTAATTTAATTAATTAGTGTTTTGATGATAACAAACACACTTAGTATTAATTGTTTTTGGTGTGTAAGAATTATTGTTATAAAACATAAATTTATTATGACCTTCAATAATATTATATTATTTACTGATAATATATATTTTGTTTATTGATAATTTTAGTGTTTTAAAGTATTCACAGCATAGAGCTCGATACGATGGTTCTAACGAATTTTGAATTACACAGATTGGAGCTCAAACGAAGAAATTATGATAAAAAGAAGTTAGAAGAAAAATTACCCGATATGGATGACATGGCAGCTGAATCAACTAAGTGGTCAAATGAAATGTTGACATGTGACATGATATTAAAAAAAAAAAGGAAAAAAGAACAAAGTTACTGAAGGTAACTTAAAAGAAAGAAAAAAAATATATATATATATGTCACATCACATTAAATGCATATTTATTTTTTTAAAAAAATTATATATATTATATTATATTATATATATAGCCGTTTGACACATCCATATATAATATTTTATTATTATTATTATTTTATTCCATTAAATCTCAACATTTCATCTTTAATCATTTGAAATCTAATGGTCTAAATTGATTTTGGTTTCAAATCAATTTCAATCTTTTTTCCCCCTATTCAAACAACTCTTCTTCTCTCAAAATTTCAACAACTTTCCTCTCCAATTTTCTCTTCAATCCCTTCATGTTCATCTCTCCAAAATTTCAAATGTTGTTCTAATTTCTTGTGAGAGAAATATTTTTATTTGAGAGATATTAGTGCTTCCAATTTTATTTCTTTTAGCCATTTGAGGGTTTTTATTTGTAAGAATTTTTCTTACAAATTTGTGAGCAAAAATTTGTATATCTACTATTTGAGAGAGTTTGTAAATTTGTTCTCAAATTTTCATATTCTTTGTAAGGATTGCTATTGAGCTCGAAAAATAGCATTTATAACGGTTTAATCTTGAACCGTTGATATGAACCAATAAGCTCCCTTTGTCATGCCTCATTGACCGATTACAAGATCAAGAGCTAGCAAATTTCAACAATTCACATTTCTAAGTTTTTTTAAGGTAAGTTAAAGTCAACTTAGTCAAGGTCAAAGTTAATTCCATCAAGACAAGTCAAAATCAACTCATTCAATTGAAAAACCAAGTTAAACACTCACATCCCTCATTATGGACGGGATTGCACTTATTTTGGTTGGCTTTCCATGTTCTTAACCTTTTCATTTGCTTGTCTTTTCATTTCTTGTAAGTTATGTCTTTTCATTTCTTGTAAGTTACGAGTCTTTTCATTTGCTTAAGACTTTTCATATGGCTTGCTAGGATGACTATGTATAGTATTGAGATGTCTTGTTGTAAACACAATTGGAAGTTTAATGAAAAGTGAGTTTTCTCATTAGCTTGGTTGAGAGCTTTATCTCCCATTTTTTGTGCAATTTTTTGTGTCTTTAGAATTTGCATGTTAGGATCATTCATGCGGTGTTGATCATACCTCTTGTGGAGTGATTCGAATCACGAGTTTAGAAACGAGTTTTCTCTACTCTTGATATTGATCATCAAGGTAATCCGTTCTTAAACTTTTCCTTTAGTTGATTCCATACTTGTTTTCGGGGTTTTTGGGATTGAGTTCTATGGGTCTTGTTCATTATAAAGGTTCTTAGATCCAACTCTCAAGGGTTTCTTAATATTTTGGTATCAGAGCCTTAGGCTCGGGATCAGATATATGTTTCCTTTGCGTTTCTGTTCAATCTATCTTTGAATTTTTTTTGGTTTTGTTTTGTTCTTTCCATTCCATCAGTTTTTCATATTCTGTCAAAAAGCACAAAAAAAAAAAATCATATTTGCGTACATCTTTTGATCTTTTAGTCTTCTACATTTTTCTAGATCTCGTTCTTGTCTAAAACTTTGTTTTCTTTGATATCTTCTAAATCAGTTTTTTTCAAGGTGAAATCATTCAATTCGTAAATTTGTCAAGAAAACATTAAAAAAAACCGAGATTATGATTTCTTTTGTTCTTATTTTGTTATTTACACCGTCATGTTCAATTTTACTTCAGCATGTTTAATCCCTACTTTGGTGTTTAAAACTAGCTATTAGCTATTTAATATTATGGTTACACTTTCTATTCATTTACTAGTCTTGCATTGAATTCTCATTTTAATTTTGCCACTTCATTGTTGTTTAATTCCCAGCCATCTATATCTTTAACTTTGCTTTCATTTCTTTCTAACTTCCATTCTAATTCTGTCCTTTTTTTTTGTTAACTTGTTTCTTTGTTGTTATTCAGGTTACTCCTAAAATCACGCTATTGTATGAGTTCTTATATGCTATCTAAACCACTTGAAATGCACATTGCTCTTTGACTTTGCTACTCACTTACCAATTTGTTTGATGTGTGTAAGAGTGTACTAAGTCGTGGGGGAGAATGTACTAACTTGTATGAGTTCTTATGTGCTATCTAAATCACTTGAAATGCACATTGCTCTTTGACTTTGCTACTCACTTACGAATTAGATTGAGTTCTACGTTTAAGAACGGATTACCTTGATGATCAATATCAAGAGTAGAGAAAACTCGTTTCTAAACTCGTGATTCGAATCACTCCACAAGAGATATGATCAACACCACTTGAATGATCCTAACATGCAAATTCTAAAGACATAAGAAATTGCACAAAAAATGGGAGATAAAGCTCTCAACCAAGCTAATGAGAAAACTCACTTTTCATTAAACTTCCAATTGTGTTTACAACAAGACATCTCAAGGCTATATGTAGCCATCCTAGCAAGCCATATGAAAAGACTTAAGCAAATGAAAAGACTTGTAACTTACAAGAAATGAAAATACTTGTAAATAAAAAGACATAACTTACAAGAAATGAAAAGACAAGCAAATGAAAAGGTTAAGAACATGGAAAGTCAACCAAAATAAGTGCAACCTCGTCCATGACGAGGGATGTGAGTGTTTGACTTGGTTTTTGAATTGAATGAGTTGACTTTGACTTGTCTTGATGAAGTTAACTTTGACTTTCACCAAGTTGACTTTAACATACCTTAAAAAAACTTAGAAATGTGAATTGTTGAAGTTTGCTAGCTCTTGATCTTGTAATTGGTCAATGAGGCATGACAAATGGAGCTCTTTGGTTCATATCAACCGTGGAAAGGATCGGGTTTCTTCTTGCTCCCGAAAAAAAAGAAGGCTTTATACCGGTTTGACTCCTACCATGGAAAGAGTCAAAGTTTCTTAATCGAATACCGAGGCGTTTGGGGAGTGGAGTAGGCTGGTTGTTACCGAACCACTATAAAATTTCCGGTGTCATCTTCTCTAACCCTACTCTATTTAATTTTTGCAATTAATTTTCTTTATTACAAATTGCATGAAATTAATTGTTTGAATTTGTTATTTATGTTTATGGTCGAATATTTATATTTGAATTATTTGGTTGGTGAAATTAATTAGGGTGTTTGTATTTCAAATTTGTTATTTAATTTTGTGTTAAAATCATTTGTTCAAAAAAGTTTACATAATTGTTTAAATTGGGCCCACCGTAGTAAAAAGTTCAAAAAGTTTCATTTAACTCTATTCACCCCCCTCTGGGGTTGTCATACTGATCCAACAACAGTACCTAGAAGAGGAGAACGTCGAGGAGTGAAAGGAAGAGGAGGTTTCCATGATAGAAGGCAACAAGGGAGGAGAGAAGACAAGCATGTAGATCGGGGCTTTGGAAACATTAAGGTTAAATTTCCTAAGTTCCATGGCACTTCCAACCCGGAAGATTATTTAGAATGGGAACAAGAAGCTGAACATATATTTTATGGCAACAACCTCATAAAAGAGAAAAAGGTAACTATCTCTGTTACGCATTTTAAGAGTTATGCACAGACTTGGTGGGATAAGGTGTGTTCTAGGAGAAAGAGACGACAAGAAGGTCGAGTGAAAACTTGGTTGGAACTGAAGGAGCTTATGAGAAGACGGTTCATACCACCACACTTCTTGAGAGATTGTGCACAAAAACTTCAAGCTCTTCGCCAAGGAAACAAAAGTGTTGAAGAATATTATAAAGAGATGGAAACATTGATGGGAAGATTAGACATTGATGAGAATGAGGAGAACACCATGACACGGTTTATGAATGGGTTAAACATAGAACTGACTGATCGTGTTGATTTGTAGATGTATGAGGATATGAAGGAGTTGGTGCAATTTTCGGTAAAAATTGAAAAGCAAATTCAAAGGCGTAAGTCGAGGTACGCTACTAAGAAACCTTTTTCAAACTCAACTTCGTCTTGGAAAAAGGATGGCAAATCAACTGACTCCAAATTTAAGGTGGATAACCTTGGATATTTGGTTTATTGGATTTTGGACAATGCAATTCTATGAATTCAACAACAAATTAATTTTGAATAAAACTTTATTGAATATACATTTGTTTTTACATAAATACAAACTACGAGTTTAGGGTAACACACCCAACATCCATGTGGAACACATTTGTAGAGAAAGTAATGGCACTACACATGTTTTGGTGAAGAAGGCGTTGGTTTACAAAATTTCAAAGGATTAGAGTACTAATACTTATAATTGCTTCAAACTGTAATTCAAAGTGAAGTCGAGTTAATTTAAATTGTATATTTTATTTCTAAAGTATATGAAAAAAAATATGGAATGATTTAATTGTGTTTAATATGATTTACATTCATTAACAATAAGATTTGTATTTATATTATTTAGTCTTTAATATCAATTGGCTTATTAGCTCAGTTGGTTAGAGCGTCGTGCTAAAAATGCAAAGGTCGGAGGTTCGAAACCTGTATGGGCCATTAATAACTACAGAACTGATTTAATAGCTTCAGTTAATGCAATGTATTCAGGCTACCATAACATATAATTAATTTAAAATTATCATAGAAATATCAAGCATTTCACCAATATCATTAAGGGTCTAGGGGAACAATAATTAATTTAAAATTATCATAGAAATATCAAGCATTTCACCAATATCATTAAGGGTCTAGGGGAACAGGAGCGACTCGAGATTATAGGAGACTTTAGGCAAAACTTTGATGGAAAGACCTTAATATTGAAAATATCATCTAAATTTTATTTTTATTACTTTTTGGGATGCAAAATTATGTATTAAATTTTGATAATATAAGTTCATTGATATATCATTTTTAATCGACAATATGACCAATCCATTTAATCTCTCTTGTGGGCGTAGCTCACCTTAAATACGATTAATCTTAATTTTGAAAAGTTATCTCTTGATTTGTCTATACCTATCATTTCTTCTATTATTTCATCATTTTTATTTACTTTTACTTCCAATTACAAATTTATCGATAGCACTTGATGTTCAACTTTTTTCTATTATTCTTTTCTTTTAATTTTTCATATCCAAATTTATATTTTATTGTAGACATATTGATATTCTAAGTTAGCAAATCTAAACAAATCTTAGATATTAGATTTTGAGACATCAACAATATGAAATAATTTATGAAAAAGGAAAGAATTTGAACAAAAAACCTACAACTTTGAAGCTGCTAGGTTGAGTTGAGGGAATAAAAAACTTCGATTTCTACCCTAGTAATTGATAATCTTTTGAGACCACATAGAAGGTCAAGATGAAATTTGAGATTTTAGAGTGATTGAGAGTAAGAGAGGGGGGAGGGCGACAACCTAAAATTAAAATATTTATGAAGTTTTTTTTTTAGATAAGTTGAAAAATTTTGGTTGTGAAAAAAAAAATAAAAAGATAAACAAAATACTCTTCCACTCTCTCAACTTAAACTTGGGAGAATTTTGAGGAGCTTATATTAATGGGTTCAGATTTTTAAGGAAATTTGAAATATAAACAAATCAAACTTGAGAGAAATTTATGAGCTTATTAATTGTCGATTTTTTTTGTAGTAGTGTGCATTTTCAATATTATAAAAAATTATGAAATTTAATACGTAAATTATTTTATATTTTAAATTTAATTTATAATTGAAAACTAAATTAAATAGACACCAATATTATATATTATAGGAAAAATATGAGGCATTCTTAGAACGAGGGCCTTAGACGATTGCCTCGCTCGCCTATAGCTTAAGCCAACCATGAGGGAGAATCATTAGAAAACAATTTAAAATGTTTCCCCAAAGGTGTGCTAACCTTCCTTCAATCTTGCATTGCTAATCTTTTGACTAGTTTGTCTATGCAATTCTTTGAGACAAATACAAATGGTTACTATCATGTTTTCTAGTAATTAATATTCATCCCGAGTATTCTTTTTGCTTGCCCTAAATCTTTCATTTTGCACTCTCTACTTAAAAGGCCCTGTAACTTATAAATCGCATATTAGATATAAGCAATCAACGTGCCATCAACATATAAAAGCAATTAGATAAAATCAAATTTAGAAACTTTTTTAAAATAAACACAACTATCATACTTAGTTCTATTAAAGTTGATAGAAATTGTATAATTAAGTGTTAAAATGTTTATACCATTGACGAGGTGAGATTACTTTAAATCATATAAAGACCTTTTAAGGAGGCAAACTTTCTCTTCTTGTTTGGGAGCTTCAAACCCCTAAGTTGTTCCATGTAAATGATCTCCTTAAGCTCACCATACAAGAATGCAGTTTTAACACTCATTTGTTCTAATTCAATGTTATAATGTGCAACAAAAACAAGCAAGATGCATATGAAAGTATGTCTAACCACATGAGAAAAAACATCATCATAGTCTATGCTCTCTCTTTTAGTTAACCTCTTAGCAACTAACCTAGCTTTCTTGAACCTGAGATTATTTTCATCTTCAGAGATCTCTTTAATTCTATAAAGTCACTTACAACCTACTATTTTCGCTTCTAATGGCTTGTTAACAAGTATCTAAGTTTTATTCTTTATTAAATAATAAAACTGCTCTTTCATTGTGGCCCTCCATTTCTCATTGTTCTTATCATTAATGACCTCATTGAAAGTTTATAGTTCTTGCACTACAAGAATTTCAGGCTTTGGAAACGACAAAATTTGCGTTAAAAGGTTTTAGTGACGAAAAAATGTCGTCGCCAAAGTTGTTGCCGTTGCCCCATCACTATAGGTTTTTGGCGACGAAATTCTGTTTTCGTCGCCAAAGCTGGCTTGCGCGATGTCTAGGGCGACAAAATATACGTCGTCACCATAGCCAGCTTTAGCGAGAAAAAGGGGATTTCGTCACCAAATCTAGTTTTGGCGACAAATGGTATTTCGTCGCCATAGCTAGCTTTGGTGACGACTTCGAGTTCGTCGCCATATCTAGCCTTGGCGACAACGTCGTGTTACCTCACCGATCTTCTGCTATTCTTTGGGAATGACGATCTTGCTTGGGGGAGCAATAGTTTGGAAACAAAAGAAAGGGATCTTCTGCTATTCTTTGAGAATGACGATATTGCAAATTCTCTAGAATTTATGTATGCTTATAAATTTATATTGTAGTTCGGTATACCTTTAGTGAGCATCACTGCGTTGTAAACAACATTTTTTTTTTGTAAATGTTGTCTTTATTCTCGTTGTAGAATCTAATTTGATGAATACCTTAATTGTTGACATTGAGGTACCTTTAGATAATGTCACATATAATTGTCCATGACAGAAAATGTGTTTCTATAAATATACGCCAACATGTAGTATAATTTGGCTTTGTGCCTTATTTATCGTGATTGGAAAATAAAAGCGTAATTGAAATTGATTCATTTTCAACTTGAATAGATAACTGTCATCGGTTGATGGGCTAATAGGAATTCAAGTGAGAAAAACTTGTTTTCCGACATCTGACCAATACAAATTTTTGCATGTAAAATATGATTGACAAAGTCTTTACATACATTATTGTCTCGTTACACAAACCATTAACATGATCTAAATTTCTCATAAGTATAATGAGGTGATTCTTTTTAAGAATTAACTTATAAGGAGCAATTCTGTTCGAAAGCAATGTATTAAGAAACTCTTCTAGATAATAATTATTTCTGTAATCAACTACTTCATTAAAACTCACAAAAAATTATTCTTCTTAAAATATGTGAATCAATTTTTCATTCTACCTAGTCAACAAATTCATTTTTTGTAGCTATAATTGCTCTACTGGTTATATATTATGAAATTGTAGCATTTTCTTCCAAATGGTGAAAGATGCTTTATTAAAATTTATTTCAGCATCTTTTTCATCTTCGTAGTGAATGAGCATTTGTTATGTAAGGGAAATGAGATCATTTTCTATGCTTCTTTCTTTCTTATTACCAACTCGCAACAAGAAACTTGCAAACTTTTGATCAGAGATGACTCTCATGTTTGTTGTTAATTTAAGCTTTTCCACAATTTACCAAAGATATGACTTTACAAGACTAACATTAGCTGTTTGTTGTCTTGTAGCCCGTGGTATTTTACCTAGAAAAAGTCACCACCAAACACAAAAACTTTTCCCCCTAATGGTTTGAAACTATTCATTATATCTCGAAGTGTTCTATCAACTGTTTCAGTTACAAATCTCATTGCCATTGATGCTTCATCTCATATAATAATTCTCGCCCGTCTTAGTAATCCAGTCTTACTACTTTGTTTTGATATGATATACAAAGAAAACTTTGTAGTTTTAGCACCAACACTCGAATTAGCAGTGACAAGTGTAAGAATTCCTTGTGACCTAATTGTTTTAAGTAGTGAATAATATAAAAATGTTTTTTCAGTCCCTCCTGGATCATTAACAAATAATACACCAACTTTATTACTTGTTGCTCTTTTCCAATATATAATCATACGCAATTTTTTGTTATGATCAGTTCAACTTCGAAACAACATCAATATCCTAACTTAAGACATTTATAACTTCTTCATCTGACATTTCTTTTGTACTCCTTGAACATTATTCAAATGAGTTAGATTTGATAGCTGGCAAGTCATAAGTATTAAAATTTTTTCCCATGGACTCTAGAAACACTCGCAAATCAATCAAAGTAAGTTGGATTTCAACTTCTAAAGTACATTTTTCATAATTGTCTAAGTTAGGTAGGTTCACAATGTGCTAATAATGTTGTCAAAAAAAGTCTTCTAAATGCTTGTGGCATTTGAAATGATGATGCTTTGTCCAACATTCTATGATACTGTTTTTAGATTAAAGCAATCTTCGATTTTGTCCTACTGTCTTAAAAGATGAATATTGTATTCCATATGCTTTTAACAAATCATCACATGATGTTTGTCCTTTAACATGATTTAATAGTAATTTCAGATAGTATCTTTCACCATCTGCTAGATTGACACGTTTACTCTAGAGATAACCTCTCCCTTTCTCCTTAAAGACCAAGTCGTTGACTGCTTATTCTAAACATAATGTTTTGGAAAAATCTCTGTACAATATTTTTCATGCACCTTCATATGTTTTCACATTTCAAAAAACTTGGTAAGCATTATTTTTTAGACATAGATCTTGGTTTAGAACAACTTTCATGTAACATCCCGTAATTTAATCTCTGATGTTTTAACCATTTTAATTTTACTTCTAAGATATATAGATATATATGATGTTTTTTATTTTAAGATGATTTTTGTTATATCTTGAAAGAAAAATTAAATATTTTAAAACATGAGATACCAGTTTAAAAATTGATGTAAATTAAAATTTCGTCCACCGATGTTAGTTGAACAAAAATACAAATCTACAAATATATTTTTTAAAAAAGAGATAATAATATTTTTTTATTATTAGCATTTTTTTGGGGGCTTAAAAGGATTATGGTGTGGGTGCTTTCTAACGTGAATCCCACCCTCCCTCGAAGGCTCATCTTTCATGATTTCCCTCTTTCTGTCCTCCTGTCATGTGGGTTTTTGACGAAATTTAGGGTGAATCCTACTCTCCTTTTTTAACGTGGCGGCAGATCTCGACGGTCGACGCTGGACAAGAACCGGACAGTGGGCGTGCGGATGGAGTGATTTGCTATTAATTGTATCAAATAAATCTCTAAAATTAAGCATATATATCTAATTTTTTACAATGATATATTAAATTAAAATATTTATTTATGATTAAAAAAATGTCACTCAGTCTGAAGACTATTTTTTGAAACGCATTATTTATTTTGGCAACGTTGCGATTGCAAAATCTATAAATTGAGGTACCGATTTAAATCAGTAATAACAAATAATGAACTTCCTTAAGTCCGGCCCATAAATTTTCCAAAAGGAAGAGGCCCAGACATAATGGGTTTCAGGTCCAAAAGTTTTTCTATTCACACGTGTGAGGCCGAGCCCACGTGCAAAGTCCTCTCTCCCCAACAGTGATTCTTTCACGGTTTCAGTTTCAACCCGCTTGCCATCGCTCGCTAGAGATCTACATGTCTTCTCTCTCCCATAGCGTGCATTTCATCTGAATCTCATACCACGTTTGATCTCTTCCAGTTTGCTTTGAAATGCTTCCATCCGCATTCCACCATTGACAAACTCAAACTTCCCAAGCTTCTCACATGGCTTTCATGGCTGTACTCGAATCTGATCTTCGCGCGCTGTCCGTTGAAGCTCGCCGCCGTCACCCGGCTGTCAAAGATGGAGCCGAGCACGCTATTTTAAAGGTCTAACTTCATTCTTACTCTCATATGAAGTGTGACTGCGTAGTTTAATTGGCGTCACAATAGTTGTAATTGTATGTGTTGACGATTCCATTTTAATCGCTGATTGGAATGCCTGAGCTGAAATTCTCGTTTGAAACGGCGGAATTTGCTGTTTTGCTTTCGTGTAATGAAGGAACAGAAACAAATAAAGTGTGTTAACTTTCTTTTTCCCCTTCTTCAAATTTTTCTTGCAATGAAACAAACTTCAACTTATTTATGGTCGAATGAAATTCCTGGCTAGATGGTTAGTGTTGGAACCTGGTAGCATCAGTCTATGAAGTATGAATTCTACGACATAACTCATTACTTATGCTTCGAGATATAAGGTTGTAATGACAACGAGTTTGACTGCATAGAGCGTTGGGAGTGTCATGAATTTTAACATCTATCTCCATTTGTGGGTTTTCAGCTTCGATCAATGTCAAGTCCCCGTGACATAGCAGAAAATGAAGATATATTACGAATTTTTTTGTTGGCATGCGGAGCCAAAACTATAAAGTTGAGTGTCATTGGACTTTCGTCTCTACAAAAGCTTATATCTCATGATGCAGTCAGTCCTTCTGCCTTGACAGAAATACTCTTTACCCTGAAAGATGTAAGTTCTTAACAGTAGTCATGGTGGCCTGCTTTACAATGTTAAGTGAAATTGTAACTTTCAGTGACTTTATTTGATCAACTACTTTGTTACATTCAGGGATAAATACTGCTAATTGTGTTTTTCATTTCTGAAACTTTTATCTGAGTTGATCAACTACTTTTGTTATGTTAATTTGTCAAAAGTAACTAGTGAAGTAGTGCAGCCTTTTTTTATTTTATTTTTAATAAGAAATGGAGATCAAAGTGTACATACAAAAGAAGGAACAAGATGCCAGGGGAAAAAGACTTGCCAAAGAGAAGGTCGGAAGGAAGAGCCTAAATCTAGGTTGACTGCAGTAGTGTAGTTATAAAACTTCTTGTACCACTCCAACTAAATGCTGTGGAGAAGATTATTCTTATCTTTTTTGGTCTTTAATTCTATGTTTCAGAGGGTTTGCGCTTCTTTATTTGTTGTTTAAGACCTTGAGTTTGAAAGATTTGCAATCTTTCCAGAGCTTTGTATTTTCCTTTTGCTTTCATTTTTTACTCCTTTTTTGAGTTTGTTACATTTGAAGTTTTGTTATGTCTTTATATTTCATCAATGAGAAGATCGTATCTTGTTAAAAAAATGTTCTAATACAAATTACTTTGTTTCTTGCAGCACGCTGAAATATCAGATGAGACTGTGCAGTTAAAAACACTTCAAACTATACTAATAATTTTTCAATCCCGCTTACATCCTAAAAGTGAGGTAATGAGCATTTACAAATTTTTATCTCCATAAGATGACCGTTGTGCAAGTAATAATATGTCATTCACAAGTACAAAGTGGGCAAGTTGATAGATTTTATTTCTCTTGTTCATTTGTTGTTGATGAGATCTTATTTCACAGTGCATGCATTTTACTTTAGAATTATATGTGATATCACTATTCACATTACCCCAAGCTCTTGATCTTTGATCTATCTCTTCAAATGCATTGGTTTAGTAGGTGCGTTAGTCCCACCACTGAATTCAATGTTGAAGTACCTGCCTTTTGATTTTTTTCTTTTAATAGGAAACAATACTTTAATTATCAAAACGGATGGAGATGAAGTTTGCATTAATGTGAGAGAAAGAATAATTACAAAAATATTTTGGGACAACTCACCAACTAGAAGCGAAAAATTTTAATTAGATCCCAAAAATCATCTGGAGCAGACTACTCCGCTTGAAAAATCCTCCTGTTTCTTTCAAATCAGTCTCCAAAGGAGTGCCACCACCATGTTGGTCCAAAGAACTTTGTTAGGCCTTGGAGTACCTGTTGATTTGGAAAGTACTAAGGAGGTTTTTCCAAAATGATTCAATAAAGGAGCAAGTGAAGAAAATGAGTGTTTGATGTTTCACATTTTTCTTGTAGAAGACACACCAATTGTCATTATACTCTGCACGTGACTAATCAGTAATCATGCCTTTTTATTAGTCGTAGGAAATCATGTCATTGTACTATGCACGCCACCATCAAGTTGCTATTGCTCTGGTTGATCCCTCCTTCAGAGCTTCCTCAAGCTTCTTACAACAATAGGAAGTTTATCTTTTGTATGTTGTGTAGCATCGTAGCCTCCATCATTTTGGATTAAATTCTGAAATTACCATTAAGCTATTGGATTTGATAATGTTTTGAAGCTTTAGGAAATAATTTTGGGGGTTTTGTGAGACGTTCTTCCAAAACCTGAACATGCTGGATTGCGAAGTTGCTTGTATTGGTGTCAATTAGAACTTATGTGGTTTCGTTCTTGCTGGGGTTTAAGAAATCAAGGATCTAAATATTGGAAAATTTTATGTGTTAGTGTTATGGATGATGAAGATATGAGAAATGTTAGGCCTCCATCATCATTTGCAATGAAAGGTGCCATCAATTTAAGTTGTTCTCTAACAAACTTCACATTGCTCTTGTTCAAAATGTTTTGGAAGATGAACTGTCTGTCAAAATCTCCTTGCCTTTACAAAACGAGGAAGTAGATTTGTTTTTTGATCAAAGTAAAGAAACAAGTGGGAATTTATGTTTGCATGATTCAATTATTAATGAAATGTCGATTAAAGATGAAGCAAATGGTGTGGTTTTTAAAGGTCTCTGAAGGGAATTCCTCCTAACTAAGGTTATTTAAAATTGATTTACTTGTTTAAATCCCCGTTATTGAAGGCCACATTTCGGAATTAGAAGATGGCAGACAGTTAAGGCTCCTCCACTTGATGGTAATAAAGTATTGTGCTATTCAAGCAGGAAAACAAATGAGAAGTGCAAAGGGGGTATTAGTTGTGTAAACACTAGGGTTTGAGAGAATCCAATGTAGTTTATTCTTATTACTAAAGTCTATATATATAGACAAATATACAAGGTTGACCTAATCCTATAAGTAGTAGGTTTACTATCCTTTTTGTATCCTTTATTGTAGATCTTTCTCCTACATAAGAAGACCTAAGTTACACTATCTGAATATATCAGAATATTTTTACTCTCTTAAATTTAACATGGTATCAGAGAGGGAAAATCCTTATTTTTACTACCACTTTTAGCCTTTCCTAAAAGCTTTAGCCATAACAATCCCTTCCCTACAAAATGAAACCCTAGCTGCCCCTTAAACTACAACCTTGAAACCCTAGCTGCCGCTGCTGTTGCCGCCGGTGGAACCCTACTCGATGTCACTGTCGTCGTCGAAACCCTAGTTGCCGGTTGCTGCTGTCACTGGAACCCCAACAATCCTCCCCGTGGATTATAGATTCTGGAGCGTCTGATCATAGTTCTTCTCATCTATTTGATTCATATACTCTTTCATATTCCAATGAATTTTTTTTTGAACAAGAAACAAACTTTTCATTGAAATATGAAAAGGAAGAGAAAAGTTTAAGGAAAAAATTAGAATTGCAGATGGCTGTTTTTCTTCCGTTGCAGGAAAATGAACCATTAAATTGACTAAGACTATTTCTATACCGTCCGTCCTCCATGTTCCAAAATTAATCTGTAACCTTTTATCTATCAGCAAAGTTTCTAGAGATTCTATTATTCCTTTGATACCTCCTGATTCTACTATTCCTCCTCCTGATCCTACTATTTCTTTGATACCTAGCGTAGAAACTTTTCATTTAGGAGGAGAAATACTACAAGATGATTCTACTGCTCAAATTTCTGAGTTTTAAGTTTTATACTAGGAGAAAATTCAATCAAATAAACGAAGACCAGATAGTTGATCCTTCACAGAACCAACCTGAGACTTAGAGAAATGAAACTGAAAATATTGGTAACCCATCTTCTATTTCTACTTCTTCGACTATTTCACCCGTTGTCTCTGACCTTGATGTTCCAATAGCAATTAGCAAAGGTGTTTGAAGTTGTACAAATATTCTATTGCAAAATACATCACATACCAAAAGCTGTCAAATAGTCATAGAGCTTTTACATCTTGGATAATTGATATGTTTATTCCAAGTACTATACATGAAGCTTTAGAAGATCCAAATTAGAGACTAGCAGTTATAGAAGAGATGAATGCTCTAAAGCAGAATAATACTTGGGAGACAGTAGAGTTGCCAAAAGATAAGAAACCACAAACACGGACACGAGACATGGATACGACACGACACGGACACGACGGCACATTAATTTCCGAAAAAGTAGAACACGACATGTTGGGATACGTTAATTTTTTAATGTAAGAAATATATGTGTGTGCATATTTTTTTGTATAATTGATATTTAAATGATGGAAATATTAACAAAATCATTTGATATATAAACAAAAATGAACTTAAATAATTTAGAAAAAAATAAAAGTAGAAATATTTAAGATATATATATATATATATATTTTTTTTTTTTTTAATTGAGGAAAAAGATATGGTAAAATATGGTTTACCTAATAGCCCACACAAGGTTTTAAAATTGGAGGAGAAATGCTTCATTTGGCAATTTGATATCATGCAGTGGCACTTGGCATGATTTTATGCTTCCTAGAAATTGTAAGTTTTTCTAGACTTTTCTTCTTCCTCCCTATTCCCATGCGTCTTTCTTTCTTCTTTTTATTCTGCCTTTCTTCTTCATTTAACGCTCATAAAAATGGTAAGTTTTTCTTGTCTTTTCTTCTTCTTCTTCTTCAGTTTTTTCTTCTTTTAATGCTCCTATAAAATTAGTCTTTTCTTCTTCCTCCCCTCATTTTTCTCCTCCTTTTTATTCTATCTTTTCTTCTTCTTCCCATCTAACTCTTCTTCTATTCTAATTTCTATTATGATTCTTCTTCTACTTTACTGCTTCTACAAAAGGTTTAATACTTCCTTATGGGGTTCGGCCACTAAGGCCTTTTGTAATTATCCGTTAGGTCTTATTCTTTTGGATTGGAGTCCGTTATTATAAGGGTTCACTTTGCCAGGCTGTTTTTTTGTATGCCCCTTTTGTGCATCTTCTTTTTTATTTCTCTCAATGAAATTGCAGTTTCTCATAAAAAAATGCTTCTACAAAAGGTAAGATTTTTGTCTTTAGTCTATAGTTTTTCGACTTTTCTTATTTCTTCTTTTTATTCTTCTCTGTCTCTTATTCTTCTTCAATATTTTTCCTTTTCATCTTCATTTTTCAACTCTCCTTATTCTATTTCATTTTTGACTGTTCATCTCCCATCCGATTCTTCATTTCTATTCTATTTTGATTCTTCCTTTACTTCAATATGCTTCTACAGAGGTAAGGTTTCAATTTTAGTCTAGTTCTTCTATTTTCTTCTTTATTCTTCTTCTTCCAAATATTTTCCTCATCTTCATTTTTCAACTCCTTATTCTTATTTTTTTTAAAATTTTTTTACTGTTCATCTTCTGATTCTGCCTTTTTTCCTCCCTTTTTTATCTGTTATCCATGGGTGGGGTGCTTGCCATGCTTATGACGATGGCGCTACATGGAAGAGCTTGTGAAATTTTTTTATTTTTCTCTTTTCCCGGCATTGTTCCTGCGTGTCTGATAAAATTAAAAAAAAAGGACATGCTAATTAACGTGTCCAACACGTGTCAGACGCGTGTTTGAGTGTGTCGATGTTCGACACTGACACTCATCCCCTTTTTACGTGTCCGTGCTTCCTAGCTTGTAGTTCATTCAAATTGGCCTCTCCATCAGCTTCACATGAAAAATGTATTTCTTAATGGCGATCTTGAAGAAGAGGTTTTTATGAACTTACTGCTAGGTTTCGAAAAGGAACTCGAATGTAATATTCTGCCGATTAAAAAAATCTCTTTATGGCCTCAAACAATCTCCGAGAGCTTGGTTCGAGTGGTTTGGAAAAGCACTATCTAGCTATTGATTTCTTTAGAGTCAAGTTGACCATACTATATTTTATAAATACTCTAAGAATAATAAAATTTCAATTTTAATTGTTTATGTAGATGATATTATTCTCACTGGTGATTATGAAGTAGGACTAGCTGATTTTAAGAAAAATCTTGCAAATGAGTTTCAAATCAAAGGGCTTGGGAACCTCGAAATATTTCCTAAGGATGAAATTCGCAAGATCGAGGAAAGATATCTTTGTTAATTAAAGGAAATGTGTTCTTGACTTACTTGGAGAAACAAGCCTACTTGGCTATTGCTGAAGCTCCTATTGAACCTAATTTGAAATTACAAGCAGCAAATGTAGAAGAAATAAAAGACAAGGAATGATATCAGAGACTGGTAGGAAGGTTGATCTATTTGTCTCATACATGACCTGATTGCCTCCAAGTATACTTGGCTACATGATTGCTGAAACTCCTATTGAACCTAATATGAAATTACAAGAAGAAATAAAAAGCAAGGAACGATATCAGAGACTTGTGGGAAAGTTGATCTATCTGTCTCATACACGACTTGATATTGCCTTTGCTGTAAGTATGATAAGTCAATTTATGCATACACCTGAACCGGCTCATTTTGAAGCTGCCTATAGAATCTTGAGATATTTGAAAGGAACTCTTGGAAAAGGTATTTTGTTCAAAAAGAATAACGACTCTCAAGTATAAGTTTATATTGATGCGGACTGGGCTAGAAGTACTACGGATAGACGATCTACTTTTGGTTGGTGTTTTTTGTTGGAGGAAATCTGGTTACGTGGTGAAGCAAAAAACAAAATGTGGTGGCCAGGAGTAGTGCTGAAGTAGAGTTTAGAGCTTTAGCCCATGAAATTTGTGAAGGAATATGGATAAAAAAGATACTTGAAGAATTGAAGTTTCCTCACACAACACCTATATGGATTTATTGTGATAACAAGGCTGCCATACTTATAGCTCAAAATCTAGTTCTACATGACAGAACAAAACATTTTGAAGTTGACAAACATTTTATTAAAGAAAAGATTGATACAGGTGCAATATATATTCCTTATCTTCCAACAATAGAACAAGTTGTTGATGTACTAACTAAGAGACTCCCAAAGAAGCAATTTGACAAACTAATCAACAAGCTGACTATGGAGTACATCTTTAAACCAGTTTGAGGGGTAGTGTTGGAATTTATTAGTTCTTTTTAGTCTTTATGTTTCTTATTTATTTCCTTGCTGTTGTAGGTTTCCTATTCCTTTTCGTAGTAGGTTTACTATCCTTTCTGTAGGAGGTCTTTCTCCTATATAATAAGACCTAAGTTACACTATCTGAATATATCAGAATATTTTTACCCTCTTAAATTTAACATTTCAGATATGCTTTTTTGGCTTCAAAGGCAAAAAATCATCCACTGTAAGATTGTGTACAATTCAGTCTCCACTTGAGTGCTTTACACCGAAAATTTGATCATTTTTCTACTTCTTTGATCACATGGATTCGTTATGCTTCTTATAAACCTCCTCTGATTGGAAGATTCCTTATTTCCATCTGTTGAAGAATTTATCTCATTTATTATTCAAAGAGAGAAAACAAAGAAAATCTGGAAAATTAGGAACATGCGGTCAATAGTAAGTTTGCAGCATTATCACTATAGTTATTTACGAAGAATCTTTTGTCAATATCGTCTTCTTATTATTACTGTTACTACTGTAACTTCATCATGGGAGACAAAAGTTCTCAATTGTCTAACTGCAGGAAAATATGGCTCAAGCTCTTGGCATCTGTATTCGGCTTTTAGAAAATAACAGATCTTCTGACAGCGTGCGAAAGTATGTTGGAATTTTGTCTATTGATTTTACACGTTTGAAGTCTGTTTCTTATATTATTATTTTTTCATCAGCTACTTGAAAATTTTTCACCTTATTTACAAAAACTCTTTCATTTGAGTGCTATACAGTACTGCAGCGGCTACCTTTAGGCAAGCAGTAGCTTTGATTTTTGATCATGTAATTTTTGCTGAATCGCTTCCAGCGGGAAAGTTTGGTACTGGAAGTCAAACATCTCGAACCAGTTTGGTTATTGGCGATGATGATCAAAACATCACTAACTCAAAGTATGCTTATCTTTTTATTTACATCCCTTTATTCTCATAGTTCTCAGCTTTCTATGTATGATTAATATTTTGTGGTGCTATCCAACTGTTATTTAATGTGTGCCTACTGAAGTCTACTGCAGCACATGTTTATCTAACTTTCTGATAGAAGGAAAACTATTGTCTATCATTAGTATCTAACCTACTGAAGTCTACTGTAGATTTTTTTCTTAAAAAAAAAAACATCACTGTTATTATGCACCATAAGCATGGTGTTAAAGCTTGAACTTCTTTGTTTGATTAATCCTGGCGCGAACAGGACACGGAAAAATGAGTCTCTTTCTGGAGGGCCATTGTTGAAGCGAGAGAACTTGACTAAAGCTGGGAGGCTTGGGCTTCAATTGCTTGAAGATCTGACAGCTCTTGCCGCAGGTGGATCTGTATGTACTTACTTCAAGCTATTAGTTTATAAACCAAGATAATTCTTGCAAACCTTTTAGACTCTTTATTTATGCTAAAACTAGTTTGGAAATTAGCCTACATCTCAAATTCTTCCTTTTAGTATTTTATTATATCTTTTTGTTATCTGCATTAGGGACAATGTAATTAAATAGTTTTGTTGTCCAATTTTCCAGTAAATGACTGCTTTTCTTCCACAGGCAACTTGGTTACGCCCTATTTCTTTCCAGCGCACCTTTGCTCTTGATATACTAGAGTAAGAAAATCTCTCTTCTCTGAAGTTTGTATACGCCCTATTTCTTTTCAGTGCACCATTCCCCATTATGATTGATCTTCCATCTGATTACAAGATTACACCAACATTCAATGTATCAGATTTTTTTGAATACCATGCTCTAGATGATTTTCAGTTAGCATCTTAACTCGAGGATGAGTTATTCTTCCATGGGATGGAAATTGATGTAATCCGTAGCCTCATTAATAGGTCTAATGGCTAGTTTTCATTTAAAACAACAACCTAACAACTAGGTTTTTAATTTAGTTAAGAGTCTAACGACTATTTGATTAGTGTTTCTGTTAGTTAGTTATAAGACTTTTGTTAGTTTGTTATAAGCCCAACGATTAATTTGAATACTTCTATAATTAAAGGAGTTCTTAAGCTGTAAAGGACAATCAATTTAATAAAATTTAAGCTACTTTGGGATAGCCTACAGCAGTAGATCTTGGCCATATCTTGTGGAGTTACTAGTTTGCTTTGTCTTTGTGGAATTGCTGTTTGGAGTTGTTCATAATTATCTTGGCTTGCGACAGAGACTGTTTTCTGATGGAGGAGGTCCTTCTGAACCCTCTTTGGGATAAGGGCAGAGTCCTTTGGCAGATTTGTTTCTTTCCTGTTTTGTGCGGTATTTGGTTCAAGAAGAATAGGATTTTTAGAGGGGTTAGAAAGGTTTGGGATATTGTTAAATTTAACAATTCTTTGCGGGTATCAATCTCTTGGGCTTTTTGAAATTATCAGCTAGGTCTATTCTTTTAGATTGAAGTCCATTTATGCTTTTAGTTGGTGTATAGACTCCTTGTGTAGGGCTGGTTTTTTTGGTATGTCTGTATTTTCTTTCATTTTGCTAAATCAAAGCTTGATTTCTCACTTACAAAAAAAGAAAAAAAAGAAAAGAAAAGGAAAGAATGCATAAAACCATTTGTGAGCTTATGAAATACCGACTTTACTGGGTAGTAGCCTGCAGAATCAAGCAACCGAACTTTTCGTATCCATGAGTACCCTTTATCTGCACGCATCGAATTGAAAAACTTGACATTCAAAGGACTTTTCTATAGAATAGAAAGGGGTGCTCCAACCATTGCAAAAACATTTCATTGAAATGTAATAAAGAAAGAACAATACCCGTTTCTTTCTTCCAATAAGTAATATACATGAGCAAAACCGATGAAGAAGGATTTACTGGCAATACAACCACTTTCCATTTTCTATACGAAGATCTTAACAAGAAACTGCGCAAAAGCTAGAGAAAGACAAAGTAGTGTTCCTTATTTGAAGTAGCTAAATAAAAAACATCTACTTAGTGGTCCTTATCTTCTATATTTTGTAATGTTTCTCTAACGGATATCTTGTGCAATTGGGAGGCTGTAACCTTTATGGAATTGGGAATCTTTGATTATATAAAGGTTACTTATTTACTCCAACAGGGCGTCTCTTACGTTGTAACTTTTCACTAATTTAATTGAATGTGGTTTCTTCTTGTTTTTTCTCTTAGTTTTTAATTTGTTGCCTGTAGGTTCATATTGTCAAATTATGTTGCGGTTTTCAGGATATTAGTTCCATATGAGCAGGTGATTACTAAGCTTGACTAAGAAAACTCTCTCCTGGCATTTATCTGTTTTTTTGACAAAAGTTTTAAAGTTGAAAGGATTGCTTAAAAATTAAACAGGTTCTACGCCATCAGATATGTTCCCTTCTCATGACATCACTTCGTACAAATGCTGAGGTGATTGATTAGAAAATTTATTGACTTAATCTTTAATTTCGATAAACATGCTCATTGTGATCTTGATAACAAATTTGGCTTCCTTTTCCATTTCTATGACATGTTAGCTTGAAGGAGAAGCAGGAGAGCCTTATTTCCGACGCATAGTCTTGCGGTCAGTTGCTCATATTATCAGACTATATAGTACATCCCTCATCACTGAATGTGAGGTCTGTTCTATGAGAATAAACTTTTTGATTGTGAATGACAATTTGGATCATGAACTTTATTAATAGTCGTTTTGTTATTGTTTGACATCCTGAACTCTTGGTATATTCAACCTTAAATTAGTTCACAAATTTTAATACCAAGACTTGAATGCTGCATCTGTATTTGACCTTCTGATAACTGTTTCATTTCTTATTTCTATATTACTGGGATAGCTTTGGGTATTGTACTATAGCCATTAATTGAGTATACCTAAACATTAGGATAAATCTTCCCATTTCAGTAACGGGCCCTATATTTTGCACTTTTGGTGGCTTGAGGAAAGTTCACTACTTATTTTGTCTCATCCAAACTATTCTTGACGTAAATTGGTCAAATCATTTTATTATCATATTGTTATTATGGTTAGCAAACTTTTCATTAGTTGGTGTTAATCACAAAAGGGGAGAGAATAACCCACTGAGGAGTCAAGGAGACAGCAAAAGAATACTTCAGTTGGGCCTTTTTCATAGAAAGAGAACCGTAATTACAAAAAGATTGAGAGTGCATGGGAACAATTTCCATAATTCATCATTGTTGAAGCCGAAAGGTCACTGATTGTTATTTATTTATGATTTGCTTATTAATGTCATATTGGAAAGCAGCGTGAGTTTAATTGCTCCTGTTTTTTCTGTTGGCTGTGTAGCTTTCAAGGAGTTTTTCCTGTCATAATTGTCCTAGCATCAAATTTTATGGTTTGAGAATTTGAAGGGTCTTTTTTGATAGTGTCAACTTTTTTGGTTGGAGAATTTGAATGGGTCTTTTTCGCATCAATTTTTGTTTGGTTGGAGAATTTAAAGGGTATTTTTCCGGCAGCATCTTCTAAATGTCTTTGCATCTCCTTTTTAAAGAAGGGGGATCCATCTGTTGGTTACCTTCTAGGAAATTTAAAGCTCCCCTCTTCTTGATCTGTATGGTCTTTCGAAGATTCATTTGGGTTGTGAGCTTTTTCTTGAGATCAACTGAAATAACCTCTCATTCCCTTTCCTCTAAATTTTCTATTGGAGTCTCTTCCAATTCTTATATTGCCTTTGAAAGATGGCTTGATACTCTAAATTTGGAATTCGGAAGTTTGAAAAAAAAAGGGTTTCTTGCACAGAAGCCCGAGCTAGAAGAGTGTTGGAGCTTCTCCCCAAGCGGAAGGAGTTAACCATTGGTTATGCTAAAATATTTGCAATATACAGAGCCCTAGAAGATGAGCTCAAAGTTAAAAATGATTGAAGATGGTCTTTGAAGGATGACTTTCTAGTAGTTGCATCTTGTTCGCCTATAAATAGCTTGGATAGTAGTTGTTGCATAGCGAATAAATCTTTCTTTATTCGTTCTGTTCATGGAAATCATCTTTTAGAAGAAAAGATTGTTATTTCTTTATCAAGCTTCAATGGAATCTTTTCATGTGGGAAGAGCAAGTTTTTGCAGAACTTTGGAGGTGTCCTCTGAATGTCAAATTTTTTAAGTATATGAGAGGAGAACAAGGCTGTTTTATGGTTACAAAAAAGTATAATTGTTTCAGTTGGTATGTTGAGATTTCCTTTTGGTCTAATGAAGGTACCAAGAATTGTATTTTGGTCCCGGCTAGGTTTCAAAAAAGAGGTTGCTTGGAAAAGTCGGGCCTCTTCTCTGTTTCTTCTCTTTGTAAGATTCAAAGAGCAGATTTGTGGGTTTCAAAAGCTCTTCTATTCTCTCTTTGGAGTTCGGGCAGCCCAAAACGAGTTAATATGTTAGCTTGGATTCTCTTATATGGCAAGGTCAACACAACAGATGTTCTACAGAGGAAGACTTGTAAAACCAGGAAGACTCCTAAAGTGGCTTTTCAGCCATCCATTTGCTTATTATGTGCTGACAAAAGGGGGAAGTTTGAATCATGTCTTCTTTTTCTGCCCATATGCTGCTGTTTGTTGGAATCTTTTCTTCCAGATGTTCCAATTAGTATGGGTGGGGGATCGTGAGGTTGCTAATAATATTTTTCAGCTTCTACATGGAGTTTGGTTGGTGCCTAAAGCTAATCTACTTTGGATTAATGGGTTTAAGCAATCATCTAAGAATTATGGTTCGAGAGGAATCAAGGGATATTTGAAGATTCTTATCGTCCGTCATTAGAATGCTTAAACGTTGCCAAATTCAAAGCTTCTCAATGGCCTGATCTTTCCGATATTTTCTCTTCGTATTCCCCTAGTATGATTTATATGAATTGGGAGGACTTTATTTCTCATTTGTAGTCTTGTCCAATGTTTTATTTTATATTTCTTGTTTTTATCTCTCACTCCTTCGGGAGTTTGTATCATTGAACAATTTTGTTCCTTTTCATATATCAATGAAAAATTTATATCTTGTTAAAAAAAGAGGTTGCTTGGTCTTTTTGGAAATGTTGGATGAATTCATTTAGAAATTTAAGGGTGTGGATGATCCTTGTAAGGTGATTAAGAATGTTAATAGCATGAAAAAGGTTTCTTTTGGTTTGGGTAACAAGGACGTTTTCTTTAAGAAGAGTCAAGACCAATCTGGTGGCAGATTGTTTTGCGTTTCGTCAAGGAACTTGGTCAAGGATTCTTCTAAGGATTTCCTCCTTAGTCGACAGTCAACCTGGATGCTTTGTTGTTGAAAGTTTTTTCAGCATGTGTACTTTTAGCTTTTTGACATTTCTTGGGC
>NW_019104627.1:481490-506564 GCF_001995035.1 Momordica charantia
TTTTGAAAAGATTTTTGTTATCACTAGTTTTTTTTTTGATAGGAAACTGAACTTTTCATTAAGATAAATGAAAAAGAGAACAAAAAAACGGGCATACAAAAACAAAAGTCCGGTGGGGGAAGCCCTAGCTAAAGAAAGACTTCCAATCTAAAAGAATATGACTTAACTTATAATTACAAAACAACTTCGAAACAGAGCCCCATAAAGAAACATTAAATCTCACAAGCTCCCAAACTCCCTCGCTATCTCTCACCCACCCCCTAAAAATTCTATTGTTCCTTTCCAACCAAATTCCCCACAGGATCGCAAAGAAGCAAGCTTGCCACAAAAATCTCCATTTCTCACGAAAAGGAGAAGACGAAAGCACTTCCTCCACCATAGTTCCCCAATCTCTATGACATACCCAAGTAACTTCAAACATCTAAAAAAAACGGCTCCAAATCTTCAGAGCAAAGTTGCAATGCCATAAGATGTGGTCAAATCCTCCGAGTCTTGTTTGCAAAGAACACACCATTGTGGCTCCAAACAGGAAGAAGAATGCTTTTGGACTGGGTGTTGATTTTCCCAAGTAAGACCTGCCATACGAAGAACTTAATCTTCTTTCGGGATTTTGACTTTCCAGAGCGAGGCAAACATAGGGGCAGTCGGGGAAGGATTAGGGGAGCACAAAATTTTAAAGAAGGAGCTACAAGAGAAACCCTTAGAAGGAGAAGGGGCCCAAACACGGACATCCTTTCTATTTCGAGAGAAAGGGACATTGGATAGGAGATGGAGCAGCTCACCCGCTTCCCGAGACTCTCTGAGTTAAAGACCGATTGAGACCCAACGAAATAGACAGCCCTTCCTCCCCAAAACCCAGCATCGAGGCCACCGAATGCAGCCTCCTCGTCTTTATTTCCTTGTCTCTTTCTATTTTGTTATCAGTAGTTTACATTCCTTTAAGTATTGGAAATTGATTTATGAGATTTTAATGAAAGAAAATTCTTGGTTTTGTTTGATCAACCCCTTCTTTGCTGATAAAGATTTGCTAAAATTAGGAAATAACAATCTTTTGGTGGTTGTAGGAAGTTTAGGTTCTTGGAAGAAGTTGGGAGGTTTATATTTAAAAATTGAAAAATGATGTGCGAAGAAGCATGGTAGGATTTAGATGGTGGAAAGCAATGGAGGTTGGATAAAAGTTATAAACGTACCTATTTGTTTATGGAACAAAATGACTTTCGAATTTATTGGATGAAAATGTGGCTGTCTTATTGGTATCTCTTTGGATACCATCAATTTGTTGAATTGTTAAGAAGCTCTCATTGAGGTGAACAAGAATCAAAGTGGTTTCATTCCAGCAGAGGTGTGGTGATTCATGATCCCTACCTTCAGGAAGTGGTTGTCCAAATTTCTCCTTTTTCTGATCCTTCTTCTAGATCAGAATCTTGAGTATTTTGGAGCATGACTGGTTGTGCAATCCGTTGGACTTCAAGCGTGCCAATTTGGTGAAGGAAGATGAATTGTTTTTCGAGGGATTTGATCCGTTTTTAAATCTTGGTTTAGGTGAAAAGTTGGTGGGAGTTGAAGATAGTAATGGAAATCTGTCAAATTATTTGGTGAGATTAAAGGAGATTGAAGGTGGTTGTGGTGTTATGTTTGCTATGCCTGAAGTTGAAGTGGTTTAGTCGAATGAAAAGTTAGCAGAAAAAGTTAATGATGCTCTTGCAGGACCAGGTCTTTAATGAAGATATTAATGCTGCATCGTTTGTTGTTGATCAGTTGGAAGTTGCAGCCATCAATGCGGCATTTTTTAATTCCAAAGCTTGTGAGAAGTTCATGGTTGCAGCCATTAATGCTGAACCGTTTGATAGGTTGGATAACATTAATGATATCACTAATATGGTATCGTCCAAGGCTGATATGCTTGATTTAATGCACAAGTTGGTGAATTTAAGTCAGTTAGTGAGGTTTTGACCGATTTTAATAAGGTTGGTGAAAAATTAGATAATGGTGTTAGTATTTTGGATGTTAATGAAGAAGTTTCAGTCTTCCCTTGCATGAAGACTCCGGCTAGTGGTTGGACTAATCTCCAATACCGAGGAGTATTTTGGAAATTAAAAACGAGTTTATGGCATTACATGGAGGATTCGGCTGAAGTTTTAATTGTCTCTTCATCCCCAAAGAGTATTTTGGAGATAAAAAATGCTTTTAATGAGGCATTTCCAGCTACCGGTTTTTGATGTTCCCAATGGGAGAAATTTAATTTCTGATTTTGAGTATTAAGTATTTCATTCCCCTATTCCCCTATTTCGGGCTCCGTCTTCTGCAACTTTGGAAGCTCCTCAGCCGATTATTGGTGGAATCTTAAGCGTTAATTCGAACTCCACTGATCTTGTTGAAGGGACTGAAGAGTTAGAGGCTTTTTCTACGCCGAAGAAAAGCAATGGAAAAGATTTTTCTTTGGTTTACAGCTGTGTAGAGGACGAAGGGTCAAATCGGCAATTAATAATGATATTTTGTTAATTCATCAAGCTCTCTCTCAAGGAGGGTTCGTCTTTTATTTGAACTCTCGTTTTGGGTTGTCTAATGTTTAAAGGTTTAAACACTTGGATGCCTTAGGGACTGTTGAAAATTTTGGTTCCTTATCTATGCACATTGAGTTCTTCAAATGGTGGCAACTCGTAGGGATTTGCTGGTAGCATTGGGTACTGGATTATGGACACTTTTGGTTCTCCTTTTAGAAGTTGTCCAAATGCAAATTTTTGTTATTATATTGCTTATGGGATACTTCCATTATGTGGGCATTGTATGATCGGTGCTCTGATTAAAGGCTTCTAGATGTGCTTTTCTCTTGTTCAATATATTAGTGTAGCTTTTGAAAATTGAAGTTTTGGTTGTTTCGGCTCGTCGTTTTGTTAAGATATTAGGTGTTTTGTTCTTTAATGTTTCATTCTCTTGTAATTTTTGGAGATTTGTTATTTATTTGGCTGTTTGGTCTTTCTTCGCTCCCTTTCAGAGTTTATATCCTTCAACATTTTTCTTCCTTTTCATCTATCAATGAAAAGTTTGTTTCTTGTAAGGAAAATGTCTTTGATGATTTTTTTTGCAGACATGTTGAAGTTTTGGGCCCTCCTTAGTTTGTTCTCTAATCTTTGATCGGTTTAGATTCTTTTGACTCGTTTCCTTGTCAAGTTTTCTAGCTTTTGCTCTTCAAAATGTTTTTTCTTATATCTTCTCTTTTGTATTTTTTATGGTGGCTTTCTTTCGCTCCTTCGAGAGTTTCTATCTCTTCAACATTGTATTTTTTTTTCAATATTTCAATGAGAAGTTCGTATCTTGTTAAAAAAAAAATAATCCCATAATTTAATGATGCCTGATGGCTCAAGCCAACTGCCCTCTAAATCTTTGATTTGTCTTGAAAAGTTCTATAATTTTCATATGATTAGATTTCTTTGGTTGGTAGATTTTTGTGACTTGAGGAAAGTTCTTTACTTAGGAAATTCCTTCGGCGCACCTTAATGCCTCCCTTTGAGCTCTCGTGTCTCAACATTTTTTTAATGTTCATTTATTTTGACTCTCAAACCATTAGAGCCTCCTTTATTCAGGGCCTGTTTGGTAATGTTCTACTTTATTGTTTTTTGTTTTTTGTTTTCTCTTTTTTTAAAATAGAAACAGAATAACGTTTGGTAATTCTTTCTTTGTTTCTTGTTCTTAATTATTTAAGTAAAAAAGAAACAGAAACATATTTTATTTTAGCCTCTTTTATTTTTCAGCATCTTCTTCATTCATTTGGGAATTTATATCTTTGAACACTTTTACTTCTTTTCAGATATCTTAATGAAAAACTTGTTTCTTGTTTCAATAAATACACTATTAATTTTTTTCTTATATTTATTATGCATTTTATAAGTCAATAATAAAAAATGATTTTTATGTTTTGGAAAAAAGTGGAAACAGAAATAAGAAATAAGAAACGAACAACTTGATTTTGTTGTTTCTAAAATTTCTACACAATTTTGGAAATGTTTCTAAAAACTGAGAAATGATAAACATGAACAATTACCCAACACTTATGTTTCTAAAAAATTGGAAAGAGAAACAAGAAACGGAAACGTTACCAAATGGGCCCGTCGTTTTCGATATTCTCTTTTGGTTGCTTTAGCCTATGCTCTTATTCTTGTTCTTCATAAAAGAACCAAATTTCTCAAGGGTAGTCATGATTGTGCAAACCAAGGGAGTTTTAGCCTTCTCTTGAAATGAGGACCGCATAAAGGATTTTGTATCTTTTCATCTATCTATGAAAAGTTTTTTTTTTACTTTTTTTCTTTTTTGAACAAAATTCAAACTTTTCATTAATGAAATGAAAAGGAACAAAAATTGTTCAAGGATATAAATTCTCGAAAGAGTGAAAGAGAAACATAAAAGAGAATTAAATGATCAATATCTTCCCCACTCGATTCACAAAGAACACAAAAAGAAGGGGACAACGAGGCTGTAGGAAACTTCTTTGAATCATATCAGCTGTATTTAACTTCCTTTTGAGCAGAATCCAAGTAAAGTTATTAACTTTCCTTGGACTTTTAGAGTTCCATAAGACTGCAATTAATTCTGTAGGCATAGAAGAGGAATTATGCAATCTGCAAACTGAATTTACGGTAAACTCCCCTGTAGGGTCAATAGTCCATACTATTTGCTCCTCCTAATTAGTAATTGAAGATGAGCTAATCACGTTTAAAAGGCCAGCAAAATCTTTTAATTTGTCTTCCTTCAAAGGTCTTCTCAAATCAATGTTCCATGAACCTGTGTCTATCCCAAAAATCAGAAACAGAACCATGAGGTAATACGGAAAGCAATGTGAAATGTTATTGGGGAAGCACCTAGAAATACCAAATGTGTCACATGTTTAACCACTCATAGTCCTAACAAACATGAATGTAGAGGTGATCACTGGAATCAAGATGGTGCATGCAGAGGATACACCATATGGGATAAAGGGACCTGTATGGATGTATATTTTCTGAATTGCATTGGCAGTATTAACACCTCTTAGCCCTAAGGGGCAGTCCAGTTGACAAGGGCGTGGGATCTCTTGGCCATACTGACTTAGAGGTCTCAAGTTCGAACCTTTTGGTGAGCTTAATACCAAAAGCCCTTGATGTCTCTTGGGTTCGGGTCTTTGTGGCGGGCCCCTGTGTATAGTGGAGCAAAGCTCCGACTCCCAGTTATAAAAAAGAGGAAAAACATGTATCAACACGACAACACCTCTTGGCACTAGAGTCCTAAAATGTTGATCTTAGGAATTATTTGCTTCCATATGGCCTTAGACATGTGCTTGGACATGATCATTTTCACTCTTTCTCTTAGATGTAAGATAACTGATCAATTGATAAGATACCAGATCTGTACAGCACCTAGACTAGAATCCCTGTGGCTGTAAGACCAACAATACTTGTGCAAGGAGAGAGGAGTTATCCAATCTAATGACTTCCTTAGAAAGTTCTCATAAACGGAAAGCTCCCTCCATTGTCATCTAAATTATAGTGATATTTTAACGGACTACTTTTGGAGTTGTAGTCTAGAAAGCATTACTTTCAGTGGCTGATCAGAAATCCAGAATTTCTCCCAAGAGTCAAGATTACAGCCTATTGCCATCTTTGAATTTGCTTGCAGCTCTCAGGAGATCGTCGCAGAAGAGATGATTTTCCAAGGACTTCTCCAACCAAGGCCAAATGTTTTTATTAATACATATGGACTCTCTTTCGTTTCTTGTTAAAAAAAAAAAAAGATACATATGGGCTCTCTTGTTTAGCTTTATAGAGGTTTTTTTTAATAATTTTTTTCCCATATAATATATAATAAAATCACTATTTCACACTCATGATTGAGTTTCTTTAGTTCCAAATATATCTTCTTTTATATTTTGGTTTCTATATTCTAGTCTGACTTCTGTTGTAGTTAGGTAATAGAATTTTTTGCTTTTCATGGAAAAGCTTTGAACAGCATTATACTGGTGCTCCCTTATTGAACTTTGAAGTTTGGACTTAAAAGAGAATCCACATCTACTATATAACTAACTATAGTTTCTCACCAAATGCAGGTTTTCCTCAGTATGTTATTGAAGGTTACTTTTCTTGATCTACCATTGTGGCATAGGATTCTTGTTCTTGAAAATTTAAGGGTAACTATAATGAAGTACATTATATGTGAATTTGTGGTTTGAATTCTGGCTTAGCTACTTTTGTTTGTTTGTTTGTATGTAGAGGTTTCTCATAGTTGAAATTTGTCAATCTTGATAGGGTTTTTGCATGGAGGCTAGAACATTGCAGGTTCTTTTCCAGAACTTTGATATGTGAGCCTGCTAACTCCAGTTTATTATATTTGCACATTAAATACAGAAGATACGCAAAAAACTGCAAGAAAACATATTCTTTTTCAATGCTACTTGTGTGTCCCACCTTATCTTTATCTATCATTTCCCTTTCCCTTTTTCAATGAAGGTCTTTTCATTATTTAAGGGGAAGTAAACAAGCAATGTACACGAGGAACCAATGTTTTCAAGGCGTGCCCATGCGCTCGCCTAAGGTGAGGGGTGAGGCGTTTTGGCGTGGGTACGCCTTAAACAGTGCCGAGGCAAGCGCCTTCAATTGGGCACTTGCCTTGCCTTGGTGTGCCATCGCTATTAGGCAAGGCAAGCGCACAAAAAGCCCACCTCAAATGAAAAACCCTAAAAATTAGCCCACGCTTGCAATTCTCCTTGGCAACTTCTTCTTTTCTATCGTTCGCCTTCTTTGTCTTTGCTAGCAACAATTTGCCTCCATCGATCGTCGAAATTAAAAAGAAAAACTTTTGGATGGAAGAAGAATGAAGAGTAGAGGAAGAAGAATTAAGAGTAGAAGAGTGAAAAGAAGAAGAGTCGAAAGTAGGAAGAAGAAGATTCAAATGCAAAGAGAAGAAGAATAAGAAAAGAGGGAGAAAGGTAAAAGACAGACTTAGATTTTCAAGAAACATTAAATGAGGGCCAATGCATGGTATCGTTTTCAAGAAGCATTGAGTGCTAGTGCCATGCATGGTGACAATCAGACAAATGGCAGCTTCCATGGGTTATTGCCATTGCATTTTACCATATAATTTTTTTTTTGGGTAAAATACACTTTTGGTCCCTGAATTTGAAGGTAGGTTTTTATTTGGTCCCTAAGTTTCAAAAAGTGACAGTTTGGTCCCCGACATTTGAATAATAGTTCTAAAAGGTCCCTGAGTTAAACTTCCGTTAGTGAATGTTTATGTGACACCGATAAGTTGTATTTTTATATTATTTTTAAATTATATGACTTTATTTTCCTTTCATTTTTATCCTCTTTCTCTCTCTTCCTCTTCTTTCCTTCCTCTCTCCCTCTCTCTTCCCTTTACTTGTTCTTCGACCGTGGCCTCAACAGAGTGGCACTAGACCACAGATGATAAAAGAGGGGAAATGGAAGTTAAATTTTTATTCTTTTATTCTTAGTTTTGGGTTGTTGAGTATTTTAGACAAAACTGACCATCTTGCCCCCACAGCCTTGCCCTTGCCGTCGCCGATTCCCGAGAATCCCTCACTTTCCGTCAGCTTAGAATCCAAGTCTCCTAGCTATCCCATGTGTTCGTCCAGCTTCGGATTCAGAAATGTGATGTGGTTGTCATTTTCGCCCCCAATTCCATCCACTTCCCAGTTTATTTCCTTGCTATTGTCGCCATTGGAGCCATCGCCACCACTTGTAATCCCGCTTATAGCATATAACGGAGGGCATGAAAAAAGAGCAAAAACGAAAAGGGAATCGAAATTCCCAAAAGAATCAGAGAATCTCGTCCCAAATAACTAAAATTCACCTCACTCAAACCCAAAACTAGCCTCTCTAAACCTCCCCATAAAACCAGAACCACTAATCGAAAACTCCAAAACTCCAAAACCAGCCTTTTTTGTTTTTGCTCTTTTTTCAAGCTCTCCCATCAGAGATTAATAAAGTTGGTGGTTGATATAGCTTCAGTTCAGTTGTGGTCTAGTACCACTCTGTTGGGTCACGGGTCGGAGAAGAAGGAAAGGGAAGAGAGAGGAAGAGAGGAAGGAAAGAAGTAGAAAGGATGAAAGTGAAAGAAAAATAAAGTCATATAATTTAAAAATAATATAAAACTACAACTCATCGGTGCCACGTCAGCATTTCGTTAGTGTTACTAATGGAAGTTTAACCTAGGGACCTTTTAGAACTATTATTCAAATGTCGGGCACTAAACTGTCACTTTTTGAAACTTAGGGACCAAATAGAAACCTACCTTCAAACTCAGGGACCAAAAGTGTATTTTACCCATTTTTATTTAAATTCTATACTTTTTTCTTAATTTAATTTTTATTTAAATATTAAAATATTTTTTTAATGTTTTAAGCCAAGCGAGCATATCTCAGCGGTAATTGATATATATCTCCAATCAAGAGGTTATAAGTTCGATTTCCCACCCTCACATGCTGTACTAAAAAAAATGTTTTAATGTTTTAAAAGATGTAAGTTAATATTTTTACATCGTATCTTTATTTTATTTGTTTATTCCCTTATTCTTTAGGGCTTTTTTCTTTATTTTATTTGATATATTCACTGTTTAATCTTATTTAATCTTTTATAACTTTGACATTATATATATATATTTTTATATAAAAGGTGCGCCTTCAGGCCTCACCTTTTTGTCGCCTCTCTCCTTAAGGCGATCTAAGGGCTTGTCGCCTTGAGGTGTGCCTTGCGCCTTGAAAATACTGCGAAGAACAACTGCAATTTGTACGTACAAAATACGGGCTCTGGTATCAAATAGAAAAATAGTTTTCCTATTTAGATATTGACTTCATACTAAACTTGGAGCTGAATCCTTTTTACTAAATCTCTTTGTTTCGGTTGTTGGTGGAGAGTGGGTAGAAACCACTTTTACTTAATTATCCTGGGAAGGTTATTTTTTCTTGATAAGAAATTGGTGCAACAAGTATACCATTTCTCTCGGTCCCTTGTTCTAGGCCCCGTGATGAACTCTCTCGTCAAGGAAGTTTTATCCGTCAAATAACATTATTCTTTTATTTTTATTTTTTTAAAATTCATTTATGAAATGAAGGTTTATAATGCATGGAGGAACTTTCTAGATTCATAGCATCTTTGTAAAATTTCCAGAGTATATAAGTTATTGATTTTCATTGATCTTACAGGCATCCAAAGAACACAAATGTTGTTGAAGGCATCGTTAAATGCCTTTCTAGAGTTGTCTCCAGCGTACAGGTACTTATTTAAATTGCTTGACCAGTATCACTTTGTTCAGCTAGCTTTATGGTATGGGATAAATAAGTAGTAAAGGGGGCAAAGAAGGAAAGAGATTGAGGAAATGAGAAATTGAGATCGGTTGAGAGGAAAAAGGGAGGGATTTGGACCATCAAATCCTCAAGATTGGAGGAGTCAACAAAAACTTTTACTGAAATGAATCCATTGATTTTCATACCTTCAATGAAAGATTCAAAACAATTCAACTAATTAATTGCTTCCAAAGAATTATTAACTTTAAAATTACAGGTTTGTCATTAACATTTAAATTTCACATTACGTAAATCACAGGTTATGCCATTTAACTTTTAAATTTCTATCTAATACCATTCCTAAACTTTAAAAAGTGTCAAATAGTTTTTAAGTTTGTATTCTTGAACTTTAAAAATAGTCTAATAGGTTAGAGATATATTAGGAAAAAAAAAAAGAAAAAAGAAATTTGGAGATTTATTATATTTAAAATTGAAAATTTTAAAACCTATAAGATCTTTTTTAAAGTTCCATACCTATCAGATATATTAGAAGTTCATTCAATAGAAGTATTTTTAAATTGGCAGACAACTTTCGCTCGTCAGATTTGCAAGATTTAGATCTTCTGAAATTTAACGATACTTTAATTGAGGAAAGAGGATTCTCTTGCGATGATCTGTTGCAACAAACAGAAAATCCTTATGAACGAATGGTCTATGACTGATTTACCCCAAAAGAATTTATTGGATTCTTTTAACAAGGATTATGAAGCTCCTAACTCCTAAGGAACAAATTTCGGCAATAATTAACAAAAGTTGAACCTTCTGTCTTGGAAACATTAACTCAACAAATGAGTTGGAGAAAGATAAGATCAGCTCATGTTCAGATGACGAAGATGTGCTTAATGTAAGCATCAGTATGAAGATTTCCCTAAATTGTGAATAAGCAAGCGGATTCAGCATTTTCAACCGACTTTTCAGAACATTCTTTTTGTGAGGATTTGAACAACTTGTTTGGACTCGAAGAAGATTCTTTCCCTCCAATTACGGATATGGAGAAAGACAAATCTAATATTTCCCCATCACTAAAAGCCTTGAGAATCAAATTCCCTTCGTATTTAAGGCAATCAAAATTTCTCTTTCCCCATTCAGAAAGTAGTATGAAAATCCTTTCATGGAATGTCCGTATTTAAGGGATTTAAATAAAAGGCTGAAGGTGAAGAAAATTATTCAACAATTATGTCCGGATGTTGGTTCTACTTCAGGTAACAAAAATGCAGTAGATTCATGGGGCTTTCATTAAATCCCTATGGAGTTCGAAGGATGTGGGTTGGGTTCAAATTGATTCAAAAGGATGCTCTAGTGGAATTTTAACCCTACGGGATGAGAATGAAGTTCGTGTGATTGAAGTCTTAGAAGGAAGCTTTTCACTAACTGATTCTATCTTCTTCTCTCATTTGAATAATTCGATTATTACTAATGTTTATGGACCAATTGATTATAGAGAGAAAACTCCTATGGTCAGAAATCCCTGGGATATATCAGGCCTTTGCGATAATAACTGGTGCATTGGACGTGACTTTAATGTCACAAGATGCACTTTGGAACGTCCTTTGGTGGGTAGAGTTACAAAGAAGCATGGTGAAATTCAACAAAAATTATTGAAGATTTAGAGTTGTTGGAAGTCCCTCTATCAAACGGAAAATTCATTTGGTCGCTTCTTTGTCGCTAAGGAGTGGGATATTTAAAAAGAAAAAATTCTATTGTTCCTTTCTAGCCAACACGAAGTAGCCAAAAGGCAAGCCTGCTACAAAAAATGATCACTATCTCAAAACGGAGGGGATAACACCTCTTCCAACATCGTCCTACAATCCCTATTACGGGCTAAAGACCCATAACACCCAAAAACCTAAGCCATTAAGTCTGCGCAAACTAACTGTGAGGTATCTTCCTCACTATTTCTTGATATTAAAAAGCTGAATGCCCTGAGGCTCACAAAAGCTAGCCAATTTGAGAGGGCTAGAAACTCTCCCAATAGCCAAACGCTATTCCTTACACAGAAAGCAAAAACTAACTTCCCTCATCCCGAGGGGTCCCTTACATACACATTCCCCTTTGTACTACCCCTATTCTAACCAGTGTTTTCGAGGCGCACCCAGGCGAGCGCCTAAGGCGAGGGGTGAGGCGATTTCGCCTGAGTGCGCCTTGAGTGGTGCCAGGGCGACCGCCTTCAACCGGGCGCTCGCCTTGGTGCCTCACTGCGCCTTGGCGCGCCCTCGCTTTATGGTGAGGCGAGCGCCTGGTTGAAGGCGGGCACATCAAACTTTTTTTTTTTTTTAAATCAGTTTAACTCAATAAAAACCCACCTCATAAAGAAAATAAACAAAAAGAGAACGAAGAGTTTAAAAAAGAAGAAGATGAAGAGAGGAGAAAAGTAGAACTGTAGGAGATAAGAAGGGAGATAATAGAGATGGTAGAGTTGAAGGAAGAAGAAAATTTGAGGCAGAGCATGTTGAAGAAGAAAAGCTTGAGGAGGAGAAGAGCTTTTCTTTTTTTGTAGAGTACGAGAAGAAGAAAAAANAAAAAATGCACGTTACAGACGAAAGGTGGATGTTCATTGGCGAATAAAGAGAGTGCAAGCTATGCAAAAACGGAGGAGGTGTTCATGCCTGAAGTTTCTCATCAAGTGGAAGGTTCGGCTTAAAGACATTGGTATGCGGGTGACTGACATGGGGTTTTGACCTAAGAGCCTATTCATGGTATATCGAAGACTTTTCATCGTAGTTAAGAAAGTT
This sequence comes from Momordica charantia, assembly GCF_001995035.1. Next base: position 493,554 of record NW_019104627.1, read on the forward strand.
AGAAACTTTTATGTCACGTTTTTTCCTATTCTTCTGTTTTTGTTTTGTCGATCTTGTTGTTGAAGCCGAATCCTCTCCAACAGGAGGGAAATTGATGCAGGATCTAAAAAAGTTTACGTTTTGCTCAAATAACCTCCAATTAGAAAATTCACTTTTTGACCCATGTGATTATTTAAAAAAAAAATAAAAGTATGTAAATTTTAAATGTAACTATTTAGGGCTCTTTTTTTCTTCTTATTCTCTGATTGTACGTGGAATTTGAAGGGATTTCTCAAACGGTTCCTCTTCGTTTTCATCTCTCTCTCAACAACACACCAGCCGCCCTCCCTTCTCTCCATCTCACTCTCTTCTCTTGCAATCTCGCGGTGTCTGTAGCAATCGAGTACCCAATGACAATGATGCAATCTAGTGGCAGCTAGATCGAGATTCGACAATAGATTGAACGAACTTGGGCATTAATTGAACAGAACCTCGACATGAATTGAAAGAACTCAAGCGTGAATTGAACGATCTCGGGCGTGAATTGAACGATCTCGAGCGTACCCAGGAGTGAATTGAACGAACTCAGTCATACTTGGGCATACTCGGACCTGAATTGAAGAGAACTTGGACGGAATTGAACAGAACTCGAGTAGGTTTCATACAAAATCCTCAAATCAAACCATCATGAAAATTCCTGAAAATCAAAACTGAATCGACAACTACACAATCCCTTAAAAATCGGTAGTCTTAAGGAAAATCGAGAAAATCGGTTGTAATCTTAGAATATCTGTAATCTAATCTTGAGGCAAAAAGAGAGAGGCTCAGGAAAATAGGGAGAGGAGGAAAAAAAGAAGAGAGTGTAATGGTCTCGAAGGCTTCCTTGTAATATAATATATAATATCTTTAGGATTTTATCCTTTTCATTCTCCATTCTCTCCAGCCGTCTCCCCCTCTTGTAAAATTTGCCTCCATTTTCTCTTATCGGTCAAATAAAGTATCTCTCGTGTGGACTCCTAGATCTGATGTTTGTGGTTACCATTTGCTGTTTGTCGCCCGTGGCTGCAATTGTCACCTTTCTCACGGTCTCGTCTCTCACTCTTACATTCGATCGCTCGTGGTTGTCATTTGTAGTCCGTCCGTCGCCTCTCTCACGATCTCCATGGCGGTTTGCAACCTAATTCTTAAAAAGAATAATAACTTGCTGACCCAATCCAACCCAACCCGAAAAATTAGGTAGGTCCAAGCCAACCCAATCCTTGAATTGATCCTAATTCTAATTTTACCCTTTTTTAAAAAAAATGTTTCTAAAAGCTACTATTCCTTTTTTAGTTCTTACAATGTCTATTATACATTAAAAAAGATTATAAATAAGCATATTTTTTAAAACAAAAATATTAACCAACAAGATCCTTAATTAATTATTAAGAAGAATTTTAGGAGTTCCACGTAGGAATGAAGTTGTTAAGTCTGGAGTTGTTGAATCTGAATAATAATCAAAGAAGTTAATTAGTATGAAGTTGTTTAGACTATAGTTCTAAAATCTATGTTAGGAGTAGAGTATTAGGTCTCGAGTTGTGTAACTTGAGGTTTTTGTTTGCTGATTTTTTTATTATTATAATTTTACAGTACCGAACAATTAGAGCTTGATTCCCATAATTTCTTTTCAAATTTAATTAATAAAAAAATATTTCCATCAATTGTAAAATTGAGATTTAAATTATACTATTTCATTAATAATTCATCATTTTGTTTAAGTGGTTATTTTAATTAAATTAGATACAGTAATTCAAAAGAAAAAAGCTAATGACAACGATAGTATTCATACAAAAATTCAAACCAAAATCAAAGGGTGAAAAAGTTTTTTAAAAAACCCAAATCACTACAAACACCAAAAAAAAAAAAAAATATCTAAACCCGAAATTTGATTTTATTCTTTTTCCTCACACTAGCCACAACCATACACCCATCCTCTCCTTCATTTTGGTACTCTCAATCTGTCTTCCTTCTCGAGAGAAGAAATAAGCAACTTCCCAAATTTTCTTATAGGTTTTGGTCTATTTTTTGAGTTGAAGAAATTTAAATAAACAAAAACACCTGCTACAAAAAAGAACATAAGAAAAGAAAAAGAAAGAAAAATGGTGTCCCATGAGTTTCTTCAAAGCCTATGATATGAACCAAAGTGTCTTAGTCCTCAAGATTTAAAGGAAGTTGTTGGAGAATCCTATGTCTAAGTTGACAACAAAGTAGAGTTGCATTAAATGCACCATAGTGTCATTTATGGCAACCTCAAATTGCATTGAATGAAGTCAAGAATAAGTCGAACTTCATTTACTACAAACTCAAGTTGAATTAATGGAAGTCTAAGTTGAACTCAGTGTTTTCAAGGCGCACCCAGGCGAGCGCCTAAGGTGAGGGGCGAGGCGATTTCACTTGAGTGCGCCTTGAGTGGTGCCAGGGCGACCGCCTTCAACCGGGCGCTCGCCTTGGTGCGCCTCACTGCGCCTTGGCGCGCTCGCCTCGCCGGTTGAAGGCGGGCACATCAAACTTTTTTTTTCTTTTTTTTAAATCAATTTAACTCAATAAAAACCCACCTCATCACGAAAATAAACAAAAAGAGAACGAAGAGTTTAAGAAAGAAGAAGATGAAGAGAGGAGAAAAGTAGAACTGTAGGAGATAAGAAGGGAGATAATAGAGATGGTAGAGTTGAAGGAAGAAGAAAATTTGAGGCAGAGCATGTTGAAGAAGAAAAGCTTGAGGAGGAGAAGAGCTTTTCTTTTTTTGTAGAGTACGAGAAGAAGAAGAAATTGAGGGTAGTACTAAAGAAAGAAAAGTTTGAAGGCAACACATTTTTCTATGTGCTTGCTAGCTGTCAAATAGTATTTGTGTTTCCCATAAACACARCTATTTATTATAAATACAGTTTCCCATAAATACAACTATTTCTATTTAATTCTTTAGCATTATTGAACTATTTTTTACCATTTATTTTAAATACAATTTTCTCTCTGCTTCTTTTTTCTTTAATCTGAATATTTTTATTTTTCTCAATTATTTAAATTAATTTTTATTTGAATATATATATATATTTTTTTTAATTTTCACATTTTATTGAATATTTATTTATTTTACATATAAATTATTAATAAATATTATTTATTAAATATTTTATTCAATGTGCCTCGCTTCACTCAGGCCTCGCCTTTTTATCGCCTCTCGCCTTGAGGCGATCAAAGGGCTTGTCGCCTTGAAGTGCGCCTTGCGCCTTGAAAACACTGATTCTAACTAACTTTAAAGTAAACTTCCTTTTCTACCCTTCCACCTACATCCCACTTCTTTTACCTTTCCTAGCATAGGTGTGTATTATCGGGGGCCCAACATCACTCCCCCCCTTCGAATTACACCTTGTCCTCAAGGTGGGGAACAAAATTCAGGTCATAGAAACTGGGGAACTGCTGGTGAATCTCCTAGAGGGCCTACCATGTCGCTTCCTCTTCAGCTAGATGCTTCCAGACCATCAGTGATTCTTCCTTTCTCGTGGAGGTATTGGTTCGAGGGTATACACCTCTTCTGGCTCAGTTATCCATTCAATTTCCTCAGAGATCCATGGGATCGATGGTTGGACCATGTCTGGATTGCCTACTGCTTTCTTCAGTTGCGAGACATGAAAAATCGGATGGATGCTAGACTTTGAAGGCAGCTTGAGTTTGTAAGCGACTTTTCCCATCCATTGCACAATTCCGAAAGGGTCCACAATACTTCTGGGCTAGCTTCTCATTTTTGCGTTTGGCCACCGACTTCTTGCAGTATGGCTTCAGTTTCAGATACACCCTTTCCTCCACGTTGAATTCAAAGTCCCTTCGTTTGCGGTCAACAAACAACTTCATCCGCTTTTGAGCTCTTCTCAGGTGTTCCTTAATGCGATCCAATGCCACATCTCTCTCCGCCAGCTGCTGGTCCAAGGTAGCATTGGTTGTTTTCATGTTATCATATCCCATAAGGACTGGAGGATCTCGACCATACACCAGCTAGAACGGAGTCGACCAATCACGACGTGATATGTAGTATTATACCAGAACTCAACCCAAGGGATCCCTTGCCACTTCTCTTTTTATCACCTCGAGGTCCAGCAATTTAGGCACATAGAGCATCACTAGTTGACCCGTAGGTGGCATCTGCGAGAGGCTATCCGCTGCCTTATTCTCTTGCCCAAGCCGGTATTGTATTTCAAAGTCATATCCTAGCAACTTTGATACCCACCCGTTGATCCGTCCGGACTATGAACCGGTGACCCAACAGGTAAGGTCTCCACCGTTGGACAGCTAACACAACTGCCATCATCTCCCTTCCGTATATAGATTTCGTTCGGACTTGTGTGGATAAAGTGTGATTGAAGTAGGCAATCGATCTCTGGTTCTGAGACAGTACGACCCCTAATCCATAGCTGGAGGCATTGGTCTCCACCATAAATGGTATCATGAAATCCGGTAGAGCCAGAACAGGGAGGGTCACCATGGCTCGTTTGAGCTCCTCAAAGGCTTGTGTTGCTACTTCATTCCACCCAAACGCATCTTTCTTTAGCAATTGAGTGAGGGGCACTGCGATGGCGCCGTAGTTCTCCACGAACCTTTTGTAATAACCAGTGAGCCCCAAAAATCCCCTCAGCTCCTTGATATTGGTGGGTAGTGGCCGTTGCAACATTGCCCTAACCTTCTCTGGATCTGCCACAACTCCTTGGGCCGACACACAATGCCTCAAGTACTCTATCTTTTCTTGTGCAATGGTGCACTTTTTCAGATTGGCGTACAAGTCATTATCTCGCAGCACATTAAAAACCATAGCCAAGTGAGTTATGTGGGTGTCGATGTCAGGGCTGTAAATCAGTATGTCATCAAAGAATACCGACACAAATCTTCGCCAGAAAGGTCTAAATACTTGATTCATCAATGCTTGGAAGGTGGAGGGGGCGTTGGTGAGCTCGAATGGGGATTACGAGGAACTCATAATGGCCTTCATGAGTTCTGAAAGCAGTCTTGGATACATCTTCTTTAGCCACCCGTATCTGGTGGTATCCCAAGCGTAGATCGATCTTTGAGTATACTTTGGAACCATGCAACTCATCTAGGAGTTCTTCAATGACTGGTATAGGAAACTTGTCCGGCACGGTGGCCCTATAGTCCACGCAAAACCTCCAACTCCCATCCTTCTTAACTAGGATTTAAGAATTATCGGACTGGAATAAGGACTGATGCTAGGTTGGATGATCCCTGCTTCCAACATTTCTCCGACCATCCGTTCTATCTCTACTTTTTGTACATGGGGGTACCTTTACGGTCACATGTTCATCGGATTCTGCCCCTCCTTCAATTGAATATGGTATAAAATCTATCTCCCCTCGATAAAAGCTCTCTAATTGAAGGAGATAGTGCTGGTGATCACTCAAAATACCAAAGAAGATAAATTCTTTGGGTGGCAGGTTTTACTTGAGAAAGTCAATACCTTGGATCGTATTTAGTGACAGTTTCTCTTTGTTTGGGCCCGTAGTGGTGTGTACTTTGAAGAGGAGCCTCAGAAGAATCTAAACCAGTACATTAACCCTCTTCAGACTTCTCGAATCCCAAAGTATAGGGTTGAAGAGTTTAGGCAAATCCAGTATAGAGTTTCTTAGCTTCAACAAATAACTAACAGAGAATAATCCCGAAGACTCCAAACTCCAATATTTAAGATTTTCCCTGTTGCACGGAATGAACGAGGAAAGGCATGACAAAAGGGCTGAAAACTCCTCAATTTCCTCATCTTTTAGTGATCTCCTTGTTTCCACCCTCCAAGAAGAAGTGAATCTGTCCCAAGCATCGTAAATCGTAATGGCAGGAAAGGAAGCAATGCTGTATAAAGAGGGAAACTGGATTTTTAAAGCAGAATCGCCAATCCATTCTTGTCCCAAGACCCGTGCTTGAATGTCTCAATTCCGCTAAGTTCAAGCCTTCTCATTGGTGTTCTCTTGTGTATTCATTTTCAAACTATTCCCCAGTTCTTATTTTTAATAATCGAGGTGTTTTTATTAGTCCTTTGTAGTTCCATGTATTTTACCATTTCTTTTCACTCTTTCGAGAGTTTGTATATTTGAACCAGTGTTATTGAGGCGCACCCGGACGATCGCCTCACGTGAGAGGCGAGGCGATTTCGCCCAGGTGCCCAGGCGCTCGCCTCGGTGCGCCTTTGTGCGCCTCTCGCTTGAGGCCAGGCGATCGCCTCGTTATGAACGAGGTGATTTGCCTCATATATATATATTTTAAAATTTTTAATGTGTTTTTTTTAAAAGAACCTTTCTCCCTCGCGAAATACCTCAGTCCACAAACCCTAACCATTCTCTATACCTTTCGATATTCACCTTCACCACCCTCAATCACCGGCCATCGCCCGCTCCCATCTCCGACCATCAACATCGCCGCTCCCGTCTCCGACTAAACTTATTGAATTTGGTTGTTTTATGTATCTTGTTGACATTTACTATGATACTATTTTGGTATTTATTTTTTAAACTATGTATATAAATTTATGCACTATATATATAATTTTTATTTATTTATCAAAGTGCGTCTCGCTTCACTCGACCGTTGCTTTTGTATCGCCTCTCGCCTCAAGGCGATCAAAGGGCTTGTTGCCTTGAGATGCGCCTTGCTCCTCAAAAACACTACTTTGAACATTTTGTTCCTTTTCATATCTTCAATGAAAAGTTAGTATCTCGATGAAAAAAAAAAAAGCAGAATTGCCCATCCATTCATGGTCCCATATCCATCCCATAAGGGGTCCTTTTGCCATCCCTTACTTGAGAGAAGTTTTCCACCAGCATCCACTGTTTATTAATATGATTCCAAGGGCTACACCTAGAACCATGCTTTTTAGTCACTGCATTCCAATTACAACAATCAGTACTGTATATGCTTGCAACCACCAAATGCCATAATGCTGAAGGTTCAGAGTTAAACCTCTACCCCCATTTAGATAGAAGGGCTTTGTTCTTCATTAGCAACCTACCAATTCCCAGTCTCCTGAATCACGGTGTTGAGAGGTGATATCCCAATGAACTAAATGTTTCACCGAACCTTTTAAAGAATCGCCCCATAAAAAAGATCATAAGCTTTTCTCCAATTGTTTGCAAACCTGCACAGTCATTTGAAACAGAGATAAATGGTATAATGGGATACTATCTAAAAAAGATTGACATAATGTCAACCTACCACCTCTTGAAAGTTGATATCTCTTCCACCTATCAATCTTTATAGAAATCTTCTCCAGAACCAGATTCCAAAATTCAACATGCTTAAGATTTCCTCCCAAAGGCAGGCCTAAGTATAAAATTAGCAAACAATCAGCCTTACAATTTAGCATTCTTGCAGTTTGCAGCACCCTTTTTTCCTCAATATTTACTCAACTCAAAGAAGATTTTTCCCAGCACCCTCTTCTTGAAGATCACCATTGAGAAAATATTTTTCTCATCTAGTTGATGGAGAAATGATGTAACTTCATTAGTAGCATTACTAGCTTATTTAAGTTTTATCTTACAAGCCTTCTTTTGCAGCCTTGTTAATTTTGTTAGTTAGTGCAGCGGGTTAGTTATTCCATCTAACCAACTTTGTTACTGTTGGCCCCCGCTAATAGAAAAGCATATCCGCCGATGATAATGAGAGCCATGCAGGAGAGTTTCTGCTTCCGCAAAGGTTGCAGTCATGGCTGTAAGCTATTATAAAAGCTGGCCTTTTTGTATTTTTTGAGGTTAATGAATGTAAATAACTTTCTTTCTTTGGTATAACACCAAAATTGGTATCAGAGCCCTAAAAAGATTTTAGGACTTGATGGCTGGGAAGAGCACAACACATACCAGCCTCACAGCAGACCCTCAAGCAACACAAGTTCTTTCCCCAAAGTCTACAATCGAATGCTTGCTGTTGGTGGAAGACTCCTTGGGTGAATTACGAAATATAAGCGACATTCATAGGCTACTAGATAACATGTCTAAACAATTGGAGCTTCTTTCTACCAATAAAAATTAGATTCAAGGGGCGATGGAGCCATTAATTGAGGTGGAGCAAATATTAGACCAAGATTATATCCCAAGACCCCGGAAGTGGAAAGTATGGGTCATGATCAAAGAAATGAAGAACGATGTGTGAGGGACCAAAAGTCAGATTCTTCTAGTAATGAAGAGGATTACTTTCAACAAAATCAAGGATTTGTTAGGGATATTCCAAACCAAGATAGAGGGGATATGAATACTATTTTTTTTTGAACAAGAAACGAACTCTTCATTGATATATAAAAGGGAATAGTAATTGTTCAAAGATATAGACCGGAATAGTAATTGTTCAAAGATATAAACCCCCGAAAGGATGAAGTAATGAAATCAAATAAAAGGACAAGTACAAGATAAATGAGTACAAACAAAACAGTCAGCAGACAATAAGGCTAAACAGTAGACAAGAAGGCCTCTCAATTAGAGTAAATCATACTAGGAGAATAATTATAAAAGAGATTGGATAGAGCACACCATTAAGAACATTTGAACTGAAGCTTTCCAAAGCTGTTCTTCTTTTTCCTTAAAAAATCCTTTGGTTTCTTTCAAACCATAAATGATATAATGCATCTGCAAACTTGAAGTACTGTGATTAGATCTCTTCCAACTACAAAAACAAACAATATTAGAAATCTATAAAAAAAGGCATAAATGTCGAACCATTTACTAATCAAACGATATAAATATTGTAGGTCAATGAGGCGAGTGAAGAAAGCCTAGCAGCTGTCGCAGGAATGTTTAGTAGCAAGGCCAAAGGTAACTATTTTTCTTATTTAACTTGCTTTTTTAAATCAAATTATCCTCTTTCTACGTGAACCCTTAAACTTGTAATTTTCTTTCTTTTCCCACCTTACATCTGTTGCTGCAATAAATTTGAAGTTTTTCTTTAAATTAAATTTAGATTTTGTTTTTGAATTATATATTATATTCCATTCACTAAAGATGTATATAGACTAGTGTACAACTACAAAATTAACATAAAGTAAATAATATAAAAGGGGAAGAAAGGATAATATGTCTAAAGCAAGGTTGCTAACTCGTGAAATGGAACGAGTATCGGAATTAAAATTTAGTGGATGATGTATAATTACATATCGTATATGTATATCGTAAGTTTCAACTTTTAACTAACATTAAAATTTATATACACGAACAAAAACTTAACATAGTGAAATAAATAGCTAAAATATTTCTTTTAAATGTGATGAAAACATTAACTAACTTCAAAATAAGTAAAAAAGTATAAAAAACTGCATATAATTTCCTTGTTCATGTTCGTCAATATTTTATTTCTCGTGTATTATTTGGATTTTTGATCATCATTTGACTGTTTTTTCCTTTTTGTTTTCTTTTGCTCCCTTTGAGAGTTTGTATCCTTAAAAATTTGTCCTTAAGAAAAGTTTGTTTCTTGTTAAAAGAAAAAAAAAGTAGAAATTTGAATTTCTTTTGTCGGCAATTTGAAAAGGGTTTAATAGATACACACCCATCTCAAGACTCCCACCTAACCCACCCACGTATTCAAATAAATTAATTCAAACCTTATTTTATTCACCTTTTCAGTCTCCCCTTCTCGATTTTCAATATCAAATTTCATTAATATTCTGGTTGGCTCTTCGTATTCCTTCTCCTTCCTTTTCTTTTCTATGCTTTCGTGTTTCGTTGTCTTTCTAGTTAACTTTCAAATTTTGCCACATCTCTCCTTGTTTCTTCTTTACTTCTTCTTTCATTGTTAGTACTTCAGTCTTTTTTTGATTGGGCTCCGACAAGCATCAAGTTAGTGAGTCAGTCTGGGCACGTGACAACACTTTAGCTTCAGCCACGGTGGTGATTTCTTTCAAACCATTTTTCCCTTAGACTCGCTGAAATAAAATCTCTCTTCTTCCCCCAGTTGAAGGCCGGACCACACATTCAATACCTACTCCTTATGTTTCTTCTGAATGTCCTCAATCGACAAGTACCATTGTGATCTTCAGATGGCAGTGACCGAAGATACCACTTCACTCGCGTGATGTCGGCATATCGAGGGGGGAGGCTATTCTGGGTCCGCATGTTGCAACGCCACATTGCAGTAGAGTTCGCACATGCTTGCTATTCGTTGCTGGCGGATAATCAACTTTGAAGTGTTTTTTTTTATAAGAAACAAAATATGTGTATTCAAAACAAGAAGGCCCCTAAAGGGGATACAAACAAAAGGCGGAGGGTAGAGCTAACCCTCCCCAAAGCTCTATACAATCACCGCTTTCCAATCTTGTGTAAGCAAAAGAAGATTGTAGTTACAACAAACTTTCTTGATAGCCCACCAAGAAGCTAGATGCTTAATATTCACACAAAAAGAATCTAACAAAATCAACTTATCTTCAAAAAGCCGACAATTCCGTTCCTTCCATATCGACCATAAAAGAGCCCGAGCTGCACAATTCCAAAGAACCCAAGCTTTGCCCTTGAGCTGCCTTCCTCCATAACTTTCAGCAATGAAATCCTCAATTCTTCTAGGAATACAGAGAGAGAAATCTAGCAAAGAAGCTATAAACCCCCAAACTTTGGACACAAAAGGGCAATGGAGAAAAAGGTGGTCCACTGTTTCATTGTTGCTTATACACATTGTGCACACAGAGGGAGAAAGAGTCCAAAGAGGCATTTTCCTTTGAAGTTTCTCTGCGGTATTTACCCCTCTATAGAACAAAGTCCAAATGAAGAATTTTACCTTCTTTGGGACTCTAAAATTCCATATCAAGCTTGCAGTAGCTAAATTAAGTTGAGGAGAAGGGGACGTGAGGGCCATGAAGGCTGAATTGATTGTGAAACGGCCGGATGGGTCCGCTTTCCACCATAAAATGCCCCTTCCATTTCCGATAGCTACACCTTCTATTTTTCCAGTGAAGTTTGCCCATCTACTCATTTCCCTTTCAAAGAGATTCCTTCTGAAACCAAGATTCCAGGTTAAGGCCTCTGTACACCAACAATCTGCGATGGACATACCTTTGTTGGAGGATAACGCAAACAAATCTGAGAAAGTGGTGGAAAGAGGGGCAGAATCAATCCATGGGTCCTCCCAAAATCTGACTTGGGCACCCGAGGATACTTTGAAGAAGGAGAACTTTTGAAAAGCTTTAAGGTTCCCTTGTATGTCCCTCCACGGTCTTCCGATAGAAGAACCACCCAAAGGTTTTGTCCACCAACCAAAAGACTCCACACCGTAAATAGTGGCTATCACCCGTCTCCAAAGGCTATCCCTTTCCACTGTGAACCTCCATAACCATTTCATTAAAAGAGCATTGTTCCTTAACCTCAAAGAACCAATTCCAAGGCCCCCTTGTTTATGAGGCAAAGCCGACCAAGACCACTTTACCAAATTCCCCACCGATCTAGAAATCCCACCGTTCCATATAAAGTCCCGCATAAGCTTCTCCATAGACTTTATGACTGTCTCTGGAGCTTTGAGAATCGAAAAGAAGTATATGGGGATGCTATTGAGGACCGACTGGGCAAGAGTAAGCCTACCACCCTTGGAAAGAAGCAAAAAACTCCATTTTTGGAGTCTTTTGTGCATTTTGTCTACCACTGGAGCCCAAAAACTAGTGGTCTTGTGGTTCCCTCCGAGGGGGAAACCCAAATAATTAAAAGGGAAAGAATCCATCTTGCAACCAAAAGAGGAAGTCCAGAAGCTAACCTCTGACCTTGTGCAATTAACACCAATCACAGCAGTTTTTGAGACATTCAGAGAAAGACCCGAAGCCAATAAAAACACACGAATGAGACCCCACCAATTCTGCATTAGTTGAGCTGAAAAGGGGTAGCAAATAAGCACATCGTCGGCATATCGGAGGTGAGTCACCTCTAAGGAACTATTTCCAATATTGAAACCTTTTAGAATATTCCTCTCATTACAAAAGTGAATTAATTTACTCAACGCATCACCCACAATCGTGAAGAGAAAAGGGGAGAGGGGATCCCCTTGTCTTAAGCCCCTCTTGGCCTTAATTTTACCTCTAGGCTTTCCATTAAGCAACACAGAAAAGTTGGTTGAAGAAAGGCTCCCCCTAATCCACCTACGCCACCGAACCCCAAACGCTTTTGCCTCCAGAACAACATCTAGGAAATCCTAGTCTACTTTATCATAAGCCTTTTCGAAATCAAGTTTGAGGAGAAAGCCTTTTTTCTTCGAGTTTTTCCACTGACTCACTGTCTCAGAAGCCACCATAATAGCATCAAGGATTTGCCTACCTTCCACAAAGGTTGCTTGGGCATCATGAATAATGCTAGGGAGCACTTGCTTCAAACGGGCAACAAGCAGCTTAGAAATAATTTTGTATAAAGAAGTGACCAGACTAATGGGCCTATAATCTTTGACTTTCAGAGGGTTTGAGGGAATCAAACAAATGTAAGTTTCGTTAGTCTTCTGGTTGACAATTCCGAAAAAATCGTGGAACACAGTAACCAAATCCGATTTAATAATGTTCCAAGCCATTTTAAAAAATTCATTGCTCATTCCATCTGGACCCGGAGATTTATGAGTGCCCAAATCTACCACTGCCTTTCCTATCTCATCCTTTGTAAAGGGGTTTTCTAGAATAGCCATATGGGAGTCTTGGAGGGGAACCCACTCCAAATTCTCAAATAAAAAGCCTCTGTCCATGGTGGTGGAGTACAAGGAGGAGAAATATCTCAAGAATTCTGCTTCTATATCTTCCCATTTAGTCAAAGAGGTGCCCTGTTCAGTTTGAATTTCAGCTATGTAGGCCCGGTTTTTCTTGTGTGCAGCCCATCGGTGAAAGAAATTCGTGTTCTCATCTCCTTCTTGCAGCCATTTTATTTTCCCTTTCTGCATCCACAATCTTTGCTCAGTGAAAGTAGTTTCAATGAAGCACTCTTTTAGCCCCTGTCTTCTATTGAAATCAACTTCAGAGAGAGAATTAATTTCTTCCTCTCTATCCAAAGCATCTATGGCTTTCATAAG